>JAIFOV010000084.1:0-109260 GCA_020654155.1 Novius pumilus
GCAGCGGTGCTCTACCAAGAGGAGCACAAGGCGAGCGGCAAATCATTTCATTCGCCACGCCAAGTTCAAACCCGCCGAATCCCGATACCACGTTAACGAACAGGAGCTATAGTATGGGGAATTCAAAAGTTTCGCCATTACCTCGAGCACAGAAAATTCCTCCTGCGAACCGACAATCGTTCCTTGACATGGCTGGCTAAGAGCAGAGACGACCGTGCCAAACTGACCAGGTGGTCACTCCTCTTACAGGAGTATAGTTTTGACCTGGAGCACGTCCCAGGTATCACCAACGAACTCCCCGATCTGCTCTCCAGGGAACCAGAAATCGACGACTCTCGCCCCGATATGGACGACCCACGGCTATTCACCCCGACCGTTGCAGTGGGACAGGCACAAGCCGGCCCACAGTGGTCTGAAAATAAATTTTAGACGCTCAAAATTCTGAAATTTGGGTTATTGATCGTATGGTTAGTAACAATGCCATATGTTATAATATTTTCCATGAAAACGAAAAACAACCAAGGGAGGACGTGAAAATTGGTCAATTTTCATAAAATTTTGACAAGATTTGAAATTAATTCTTTATTCTATATACTTAATCATTCACTTTCTGAACTCTGAATCATTCCTTCCTGAACTTCAGATTCTGCCTCATTCTCTTCTCCGTCTAATATTTCAGAATCCTGAGAGAGTAGAAGTAAATTCATAACTTCATCATCCAATGGTTTTTGGTTTGAGGATTCCTAGAACTCGATATGAATGGATCTGATGAAACCATCAATCTACACATCAGGTCAACATTTGTATGTATCCTCGAATCTTTTCGGGTGAAATTTTTGCGATATGTTCTATACAATTTATTAGATGCCTCCGCAGCTTCTTCAGACAATTGACCTGAAATAAAACATGTCAGGAAGATTACATAACCAGATGCGAAATTGGTTGAATATATGAAATAGTACTAACCCAGTGGTAATAACATATGTCTTATCACATTACCACCATGAATCAACAGTTTATGAGTATGCGCTGGCATATAAAACCACGGATATAATTCAATGAATAATTTCGCTGTATCCAGTGCATATTTTTCAAAGTTTTCGGCATTGACAGGCATACCTGAATTAATTACTTCAAGGATAACCTTAAATCGTTTCACTTAGTCACAATTGATACCCGTTATTTCTGAGCTTTTAATTGGATTTTCAAAAAAACGTCGAGCCGTATTGCCATCGTTGGTGGTACCTTTTCCTGTAAAAATCAAAGGAATCAATGTTATACCGAAACAAATTAAGATTTCTCATTGAAGAACGTACCTTGAAGCACTAAATCTATCAATAAGCCAGTTTCAGCACGAAATTTTTCTTGAATCATTGTTTTTCTTGCTTCAAATTTCTCCTTATCTTGTGGCATAATCTGAAATAACAAATTCAAATTTTCTCGCGTTTGAAATTTTTCATTCCTTGTTCACCTTCCATTTCTTTATTTCTATCCTATAAGCAACATGGATCAAGCATTCGAACATCCTGATGTTGGTATGAAGAATAGAAATAACTGAACCTACTCTCTGCGGATCAACATAGGCATCTGCTCTTGATAAATCGTTCATTTCACTAGGAGAAGCTGAACAGATTTGACATCTCTGCATACTAAAACCCGTCAGTGCAACTGAAACCTAATAATTCAATTGAAATTATGCTTTATAGTGGATATGAATAGTATTTAAAAACCATACTTTCCCATCAAGCATTGAAAAAATCAATGTGTGGTTGACAGTAATCATTTCTCCTCCCAATTCAATTTTACTTGGAACCAAAGTATTTATTTGTTGTTTTATATCTTGTACAGAAAATCGAATCTTTTCCGTCGTTTCCTCCGCGAATTCGAAGGAAATTCGTCTGCAGAATAGCGGAGAGGAAGATTTCGTGTTTTTCCATACAATTTTCATACCTTCAGGAGAAATTTCATGTCGTATCTCAAGAGGTACCATTGAAATAACGAACAAACTGGTGAAAAAAAGTTAATTGGCTTCTTATGAATAAAATTCTTAATGAATTACCTAGTTTCATCTACTCCTTCAACGAGAGTTTTGGAATTCTTGCCTATATCTGGATTGATCAGTCGTACCGTCTACACCCCATTTGCAAAAAATTTCGTAGTTGCCAGTTACAATTTCATTTTCCCTTCCAATATATTTAAAAAGACGATAACATGTGTGATTCAAAAGATTTTGCAATAGAACATGGCTGCCGGATTCATTGGTAACTATACCATCAGGGCAACATTCCTTTTAGGCTTTCAGAAGATCATCATATATGGGATAAATATCTGCTTTCCTCTTTTTGCTTCCGATTCGAATATTTGTATATTGTTGTTTGGTCAAATTATTGTCCATCAAAAATACCAAAGCTTCTTCATTCGTGTATGGATTTGGCGTCTCTACGTAATTGAGTTTCTTTTTGACATGTACAGCCTTAGAATGACTACTGGTTAGTTCACCCAATAATACGGACTCAGATCTTTGACCATTTCTATATAATTTGTATTTCGCAACACGTAGAGCTTCTGGTGTGTTCAAAAGCAATGCTAGAAACCACATGAAAAGACAAATGAAAAATATATATCAATCATGCGAACAATAATCCGTTAACAACAAATATATGCCTTATTCATACCTTTCTCAGCTACCTTTTTCCTTTTTGCACTTGTTGACAAGCTTTCAAAATTTTTCGAAGGTCTTCCAACATTTTTCCGACTTGAAGAAATTCTGCCATAAGAAGGATCGCATGCTTTTCACATCAAGTATTCAAGCAAAAAATAAGAAATTCGAGAGAAAATATCACCTACCTGGTTTTTGAAACTTCAAGTTCAGCCATTTATTTTCATACGTCAGAAATTTGTGTTCCGTTCGTTTGACCAAAGGAGATGTCCATTTTTTTTGGAGTTGTAATAAGTAATAGTTGATGCGTTTCTTCACATTTTTCACCACATCCGATGACCAATCTTCCATAGTCCATTTTGATATAAGAAATGAATATAGAGTTTCCCTAACCTGTTTTGTATTTTTTATTTGTATATTTTGATTTCGCAAATAATTGAACAGATCACAGTAGGTGATAGCTGAAATGATTTTATTGGATAAAAAAATATTAATATACAGGGTGTCCGGGAAAATGTGGAGATCTCCCGGATTCAGATAAAACATTAAAAAATAAGATGACAAGTTCCCATAATTTTTTTTCCTAGCGGCCGTTCCTACGGAGGTACGGCCTCCTAAAGGACGCCACTGGTAATCAATTTTTCTTGAATAACTTTTAAACTACTTAAGATAATTCAATGAAAATTTAATGCGATAAACAGTAGCAAGGACCTCTCAAAATACTGCCCTTAAAACATAATTAGCTTGTTTAGTTTTTCAGGGGCGGACTAGGTTGTACATTTTATTGCATATATTTTTAACACCCTGTATGATAAGGAGTTAAGAAAAATAAATTTGAATACTTTGAACATTAATTTAAAGAAAAGGTACTCTTGTTCATTGTCGGTAAAATCAACCGTTTTCGAGAAAAAAAATTAAAAGAATTAACGTTTTATTTTCATCAAAGAGAAACCATGATTTCTAATTTTTTTCTCTGAAGCAAAGTGTGTTACGAAAGACATTCAAGAAACAGAAACGTTTTAGTTTAGGTTATTTAATCCGACAAAATTATTAGATTTAAAAAAATGCAGTTTAAACGTTGAAAGAAAAATTGATCACCAGTGGCGTCCTGAAGGAGGCCGTACCTTCGTAGGGAGGGCCGCTAGGAAAAAAATTTATGGGAACTTGTCATCTTATTTTTTAATGTTTTATCTTAATCCGAGAGATCTCCCACATTTTCCCGGACAGCCTGTATATTTTAATCATGATTTAGTAGTGAGAAACTTGCAATGTCACTAATTCATGACTTAGGTTCGAAGAATTGATTTTTTTTTCTGTGTGGCTCTTAATGGCAAAAAATGTTAGTATTTCCTCATAATTGACATCTTAGACAATAACAGGGAGTGAATATTTCTGATTGAAACATGTTGAAAATTTTTGGAGAACGAAAAATAAGAAAAATAGGGTAATGAAAATTATACTTACTTTGATCTTGGATATCTTCCATGACGAGACTAGAATCTCAAAGAAAAACACTGATTCTTACTCACAAAGAATCAACCTTTCGATCAATGTAAAAATTGAAGTTTTAAACACAAAATAGCCGCAGTAACGCGTTCTTAAAAAGCATACACGATAATGATTATTTGGCACAACGTAGATTTTGCCGGCTTGCAGCAATGCAATAAGACCTAGACTGTCGCATAATAAAATCGCTTTTATTTCAAACACATGGCTGAAGAGTTGAAGAAACATATTCGATAAAGTTTTGTCCATTTGGGATCACTAATTTTTTTCTATTTTGAGCACCTAAAATTGATTTTCAGACCACTGTGAGCCGTGGCGATACATTCGGACGACGAAATACGATACTTTTATTTTTCGGTTCAAATTTACGATTTACCCGTCGCCCCATGCCCGTTTCCAACCTCCCTTAATAGAAACACATCAACACGACATGTTTGTGATATCCGCCCGGAGAAATTTACAAGACGGCGTGTGACGCTAACCAGCCCGGTCCTAATGCGACATCCTTGCGTTATTTTAATTTTTTCTCCCCCAAATTTGTCTTCCATTTCCTTACAACCACATTAAATCGAACCGGAGGACCCGCGCGTAAGCACCTTACTCAAACAGTTAGTGACCATAAACCATGTCCTATTTGCGAGAAAAACAACAGGGGTATTAGATATCATCCACAAAAATTGTGTTGGTTTCGTGGTAAAAGTGAGAATAAATTTAAAATTGTGAACAATTTAAAAATTGAATCCGATCTGAACTCTGTAATGACGGAAGAAAAAAACTTGCACTGATACCGTGAATCAAAGTCAATTTACTGATTAATAATTAAAAAAAAGTTATGGAATATATGACTCTGGTTCCAATATCTCCCTAGTAAATTTTGAGTTTTTGGTAAGAAATCATGTTCCAGTTCATAAGACAGTAAACAGTATAATTAGAATGGTCCGCGGTATAGGAAATGTGGATGGTAGTGTTAAACTTGATATTAAAATAATGAACATTAGTCATAACGTCTTAGTCTTCGTTATTAAAAATAGAGCTTTTAATTATGATTTCCTCATTGGGTTGGATTTAATAAAAAAATTTAGAATATGTCAAAATGACAGGTTAAAGATTTTTCAGAGCAACTGCAGATTTTCACAAACTAACGATAATGTTAAAAATCCTTATCGCGATAATGTGTGTTTGGTATGTTTTCCGAAGGACCAGAAAATGTGTTTTCGCGCTTTATTTTACAAAGAGAAGAGCGATGCGTCGCTTAACGTTACAAACGAAGGAATGAATGAACCAGAAACTAAACAGTAATTTTGAAGGCCCCGGTCGGATTTCTCGGAAGGACTGGGGTGCCATAAAGCGAACAATGGTTCCGTCAAAGAATATATACATACTGAACAAGAAGCGTCACTCCCATGCAAAATTCGTATAGGATTTTTAGTGCGCAGGTTACCTAAATATAACGGATTGACATAAACAGCTGATTTCGCACCAATAAGAAATAAGATTTCTTTTTGGCGCTAAAACGCCTTTAAAACTTGCCAGGACCGGATTTAAGGGGACGACGGAAATATGTTCCAAAGTTACGTGAGATGAATGGTTTTTCTTCGTTCAAAACTTATCGTGTTAATCAAAAATCAAAACTTTATGTCTGATTTGTTTCCATCCTATTTGACTTAACGATAATCAATTCGAATAAATTCCTGAGTCCGTGCGTTTAGCGTTTTGTTAGTGCGCAGGCTACCTAAACTCGCTCAAGGTCACAAAAATCTGTTAGTACGATTTTGTTCCTAAATTACCGAGAGTGACGCTTCTTGTTCAGTATGTATATATTCTTTGGTTCCGTTCTGCGTTTGCGGCGCAGACGGGGAACAATCCTCTTTTGGTTAATTTCGATGGATTTATTAATGTAGAAGATTTTCGCACAAATTTGGATCATTTAGATAGTGTGAACAAAAAGGAAATTGAGGATATCATTATTAAGCATAAATCAGTTTTTGCTAGGAATAAATTTGATATCGGTACTGTTTGTAATTACAAAGCTAAAATAACATTAATAGAACATAGATATACATATTTCCAAAAAGCCATACAGATGTTCTATTCAAGACCAAAAGGAGATTGAGTCTCTAATTACAAAACTATTAAAAGCTGATCTCATCGAAGAGTCTACTTCTCCGTTTGCAGCACCTGTTACCTTAGTATACAAAAAGGGTGAAAATAAGAAAAGCAGGCTCTCTAGAGATTTCACAGCATTAAACAAACTGATCGTACCCGAAAGTCAGCCATTTCCGGTGATAGGCGATATAATCATTAAGGCATGAGATTGTAATTGGTTTTCAGTTGTTGAAATCAATAGCGCTTTTTGGTCTATTCCTTTGCGTAGCAAAGATTATTATAAGACTGGGTTTGTAACACAAAATGGGCATTATAACTGGAAATGTTTGCCTTGTGGACTGAAGACATCACTGGCGATTTTCCAAAGAATTTTGAGAAATATTATTCGTAGAAATGGACTAGATGAATTTTGCGTTAATTGCATTGACGATATTTTGGTTTTCTCTGGATCATTTGACGACCATTTGGAACATATTGACAAATTATTGTCAGCTATAGTCAAAGAGGGCATCAGTCTTAAGCTAGAGAAATGTAATTTTGCGAGAAACAGCGTGAAGTATCTCGGCCATATCATAGAGAAAAACATAACTAAACCAATTAATGATAATGTACTTCCCATAAAAAAACTCACAATACCTAAAAACGAAAAAAACTTTCGACAATTCTTGGGCAAAATGAATTTCTACCGCAGTTATATTCCTAACGTTACGCAGATTCTTGAACCTTTTCATAGTTTACTTCGTAAAAATGTCAATTTTAAGTGGACGAAGGAATGCCAACGAAGTTTCAATTCTCTGAAAGAATATTTGAGTTCGGAACCTTGTTTGGCTATTTTTAGTCCAACCAGAAAGACAATTATACAAACGACCGCGAGTATATTTGGAGTAGGAGCAATATTGAAACAAGAACAAGACGACGGTACTTATAAATCCGTAGTTTACTTCTCGAAAAAATTAAATGAACATCAAAAACGTAAAAATGGTTGTGTTTTTGGAATGCTTAGCGATCGAATAGGCTTTAATGTATTGGCATTATTGGCTCATTAATGTTATTTTTGTTGTTCATACCACAACCCTCAGAAAATCTGAAATAAAGATTTCGTGCAGATGAAGAAATGGGACAAATGATATTTTATTTGTCCCAATATAACTTCAGTATAAAATATGTACTCGGTAATTCCAATTTAGAAGATTTGGATTTCACGAAATCCAGTTTTGGAATCATTTGAAGTTGTGGATGATTTTAAGCTGGTAAATTTTGTCAATGTCGAGGAAATAATTGCAGACCAATATAAATTCAAAGACGATCCGCCGGATATCCGTCTAGTTAAAAAAGGCGATATTCTTTATACTCGAAGAAAAAAAAATCACTAAATATTTATTTCAACAAAATTCTGTGGAAATTTAATTGAGAGAAGTCGCAAAAAATTTGGTAATATAGGATCACAACAAATTGAATTAAAGATACGCCATTTTATTTTCGCAAAAATATGAGAAAATTAATAAGACAATTCTTTCATTCGTGTGAAGTGTGTATGAAAAATAAATCTCGTATTCCTTTTTTTTATGGTTATATGTCGCAACTAGGTCCTGCCACAACTCCTTACGAGATTATGTCTCTCGATACAGTAGGAGGTTTTGCTGGTAATAATTCTTCAAAGCGGTTTCTTCATATTCTTGTTGATCACTTTACACGTTATGCCTTCATTCTTACATCCCACACTCAAAAGGCCCGAGATTTTATAACACTTGTAAATAAAAAAAGGAGTGATAAAAGAGCATTCGATTTACCACATCCACTCGGTCCGGAAAAAAGAAATCGACAACTATTGGGAAATAATTTTCCATGTTTACTTGTCGCTGCAGCTGACCGATCATCTAAATAAAAATCGAGATTTTCGATCGGCAATTCTTTACACTGTTGTTCTATACGCATCATTGATAAAACTGAAAGTACTTAAATCAAAACAAGGTCTAATAAACAAAACAAGAAAAGTAAATTTCATTCACATTTATTAGGCCTTAATCGTTTAAAAGTTTCAAATTTCAGTTTGTTAAATCTACAGTGATTATCAAATATTCCCATGTGCGTATACTTCTTCTTCTTCACATCAGTTTCATCATCATTATAATTGGGTAGAAATGATTTCATACAATCATCATTCATTAAAGTCATTTCTTCGCTATCTATTTTCAGCGACATCCTGCTTCTTCTTTCAGTTTTCAAGAAATACTGACACAAATTTGATTATCTTCTTCTATGTGACTGTCGTTGTTCTTGTTGTTGTTGTTGTTGTTCTTGTTAATGAAATAGTTATGAAATTTTTCTTACTATTTCGCTGAGAGGTAGATATTCTAAAATATTATCATGAACAATTATACAATATGCACGTGTATATTCAGGAAATCCAACAGAGGATTCGATTTCTAATTTAATATCCACCATCGATGACTTGAAACTTTCCTCTCGTCGACTGCAGTCGATTACGAAAAGCGCGTATTCCTTAAACTGAGCATAATCCAGACTGGGAACTCTTTTTTCACCATTATACATTTCCATGAATTGTGAGTAACTATAATAAGCTTCTCCATAATCATTTCCCTGGAACTTCAAACGTAACTGTTCTTGAGGATAAAACTCTCCGTTCAACATTAATCGTACGTCTGATATATTTATGTTATCGAATTTATTTGAATCATTTTGTTTATTATGCTTTCTATTAGTTTGGAAACAGCAAATGACAAATCTCGGACAATTGACGGCAGAAGCAGTTTTTACATTCCAAATCTCCTTAGTAGTATGAGGTGTTACCGATGGTAATTCATACAGTTCCCATTTTCTTGAAGGAATCAATATAGGTCTATCTATTTTGATGGATTCCAATAGCTGAACCTTCCTCACATCATTCGGTGATATATGTTTAACTTTCAGTTCTACATTACTTATATCTATCTTATATGTAGTGGTGCTACCGGAGGTCTCTGTTATTTTAATAGCATTATCATCATTTCTTGCTCGAACTAATCTTGTCAACTGTTTTCCGCAAAGAGGGAATTTATAATCATTAAAGATGTTCAATAAATGACATAAATGTATCCTAACGACAAAACTTCCATTGTCTTCTATTATCGGTTCATTAGGAAAATTCCATCCAGCGATAGATACTCCTCTATTATCAGATTGATCATAAATTAAATGTCCTCTGATCGAACTTACTATTCCTGGATCTCTTACGCTATCCACCTCGAATCCACACAATTCATATTGTATGGATTCGAAAAGGAAGGCACCGAAATTGTTCACCATCTCCACTTTACCCGTTCCACCAGATTTCCTTAGTTTCCCATGAATAATTAAAGCTGCCTCGTGCATTAGTAACCATACATCTGGACGATTGATACCTATTTCTATAGTATCATTATTTTCGAAAGATTTTATGAACGGTAAATAAGTTCGAGATTCCACTTTGATGATGGAATCATCGTTGGCGACGGGCTGGTACAGGTTGAACGTGTTCGCAGACAAAATATCCAATAGATTGTAAAAACAATTTATCACTTAGAGATAATTTTTCACGCGGTAACTTTGATGATGATTTTCGAATTTTCGATGCTTTTGTCGTTGTTGTCGCTGCTGGTGTTGTTATTGTTAGCTGACTTTTCACGAATGAGTCTGTAGTCGACCAGTCTGTATATTTATACTGAGGAATATTAGGACCATTTTTTCAATTCTAATCTTACAATGATATCTTCACCACGAAAATTTACTGATCGAAAATCTTGATCTAAAATATTCACAGTTATGTTATGAATTTTTGATTTTGTCACAGGTAAATATATTAAATTTGAGGGTGTTTCGTCGATAGCGTAAACAGGATCAACACCTATGGCAAACTCGTAGATTGTTGCGTATAAAAAGTTCGAAATTGCTTTCGTTGGAAAGGGATTCCGATAGTTTCGTCTGATTTTTGATAAAATCCACTGGGTTTAAAACTCTGCGATTTATTTGTTGTAACGATATATGAAAATGTTGCTTTATAAAATGTGGTTAAACGATTTTGTGTTTCGGAACCGCGGGACTGGTGTTTTGTCGCTGATTTCGAATCGATGTCTTGAATGTGTCTGATTATCTGATGTGATATACTCAGCGCGACCCCCCAAAGACGTCCCTGAGTCGCGTCGACGCAGTCGACCGCGGTTCTTTCGCACGCACGGGCTACAAAACAGAAAAAGAGAAAGAAAAAAAAACATTTTACAACAAAGTCGAATATACATTCTGCCCCCGTTGGGAGCTGATGCGAGCAATAAAAAATTTTTAAGCTTAACAATTAGTACTGTCAATCGTAGTCTCGAGCATTATATACCACCCAACCTAGTTAGTCACAGGAAGAGGGCAAATTGATTTAACGTTTCTCGTACACACTCCACTCGTGGTTTTAATAGTCACTACACGAACAACTCCATCTTCCCCAGGGTCCAATTTGATGACTCGTCCCAGGCGCCACTGCATACATGGTTGATTCTTGTCTATTAGTAAGACAATTGATTCGAGATTTATATTCCCATCCGAACTAATCCACTTCTGTCGTTTCTGAAGTTCCGTGAGGTATTCGATCTGCCATCGGTGCCAAAACTCTTGCCGCATTTTGGTGATTAACCGTCAAGACGCCAGTCGATTGTCCGGAAGATTAGAGACGTCTTCCTCAGGTAACATCGAAAATGTTCGACCAATCAAAAGATGCGCGGGTGTAATCGGAACAGGATCATTGGGATCAGTGGATACGGGATATAGGGGTCGTGAATTCATAATCGCTTCGATTTCTATAGGAAAAGTATTCAATTCTTCATATGTAAATAACGCATCGCGTGTGACTCGCTTTAGATGGTGTTTACAACTTTTAACAGCCGATTCCCATAATCCTCCGAAATGAGGTGATAATGGTTGGTTAAAATGCCAATCGATTCTCTTTTCGCTCGCGAAATCGTGTACTTGTGTGCGAAATTTTTTCGAATTTAATAAGGCGTAAATTTCCCGAAGTTTATTGTTAGCACCGACAAAATTCGTTCCGTTGTCGGAATACACGTGACCTGGTACTCCTCGTCGAGCAATAAATCTCCGTAGAACAGCTAAAAATCCATCGGTCGACAAATCCGTCGCAATTTCGATATGAATTGCCTTTGTCGACATGCAGACGAATATGCAGCCGTAAACCTTGAGACGGTTTCGGTTGCGATATTTCTTCTCCTTTATCAGCACGGGGCCGAAGTAATCAATACCGGTATGAAAAAATGCAAATGTATTATACAACCTTGACTTGGGTAAATTAGCCATTTTGTAATTAAAAGCTTCTGGTCGAAATCGAGCACAAGTGATACAAAGACGCACGATTTTCCGCACTTGATTTCAACCATCGATAATCCAGAATCTTTGGCGAATGTTATACAACGTTGACTGGATACCTTTGTGGTAGAATTTATGATGAAAATATTTAATGATCAGGTCGGTGACGTGATTGCGCGATGGTAATAACATGGGATGTTTTTGGTCGGGGGACACGTTAGCGTGGCCGATTCGACCTCCCACGCGAAGTAACCCATCTTCGGTGATTACGGGACACAAAGAGCCTAACTTAGGGCTTTTCACCACTCCGTTTTTTTTCAGATGTTCGATTTCGAATAGGAAATTTTTTTCTTGAAGTAATTTTACAATTCGTTTTTCAGCTTGACCGATTTCCCTCGCTGAAATATCCCCCTTTCTTCTGTTTTGCGGTAACCATCTTAGGCAATAGACTACTACGCGGATGAGTCTGAGATATGAAGAAAAACGTTCGATTATTTCCTCAGATTTTATGTCCGAAATTAGGCAGAGGGCTTTTTTCATGCCAGGTAGGTTGTCAAGAGGAGTGACCGTTGATGGAGGCCATTCTTCTTCCGGTTGACATGGCCAGGATGGCCCATGGAACCACATGGTGTTCTTCCGAAGTTCATGTGGGAATTGTCCTCTCGATAACGCATCGGAAGGATTGTCTTGCGTTCGCACATGTCGCCACTCGATATTTTTACAACTCTCCTGAATTTCCTTTACCCGATTTGCTTCAAATGTTTTCGGTACATCTGGCGGCTTCTTTAACCATTGTAATACGATTGATGAATCGGTCCAAAAAATAATCCGTTTCGATTTGATAGTCAAGGTATTTATGACATCCCGAAATAATCGAGCGAGTGTCAGAGCACCGCAGAGTTCTAACCTTGGGATAGTTTGCGTAACTAAGGGAGCGACTCGACTTTTTGAACAAAAGAGTTGTACTTGGACCGCACGTATAAAGAAGCTCCATAGCCGGTTTTACTTGCGTCACAGAACCCGTGAATTTCTATTTCTGTGACATTGTCTAGAAAAAGGTATCGTTTAACTTCCAAATTGTTCATAGATTCTAGCTGTTCGGCAAAAGTCTGCCACGCCGTTTGTAAAGCTGTGGGTACCGATTCATCCCAGGTGGTCTTCGCCCTGCAGCATTTTTGCATAAACAGTTTATAGGCCCCATACACATCGTTCTTTCACGACGATTTTACCCGTCGATTTTACCCGACAGAACGAAGAACGAAACCGATGAACGCCCATACACATCGGTCCAGTAGTGACCGATTTTTCGCGATGGAACGTTCGCACTTATTAGCAGTGGCGGCGGCTTTAGCTGTGTGGCAGTTTCGGACTACGTCAAACAATAATTTATGACACCAGAACCTTTTCAACCCAAATGTCTCCCCCTTGAAGGCAATATTCAATGAAGTTTGGACTCCTCGGCAATTATATAATTGAATTCTCTTTTTTTTTGTGCGTCACTATTGAATACCTATGCGAATTTCTTGAGATGACTTTTCATGTCTGTTAATTGGTTTTTTGAGTTCATTTCTCAAATTAGTCTCGCGTATTCAATTATAAACTTTTGATATTCCATCTATATTACTATGTAATAATAAACATAATAATATTCATTCGCCACATTTGGATATTATAAATGAATATAAATAGATATTATGGATTAAGACATAGTCAAGATAAGCGATTAATTCACTTAGTTCAATAAAACGTTTTTTTTTAATCTGGCCGCATTCACAAAGCCAATTTGTTAGTACCCCAAATTATTTCATAAATAGGAAACGCCGCCTATGAGAAAACACGACAAGTTTAGCCCATACACATCGTGTTTACCCGTCGTGCTGTCGGTCCGCCGGTTGGATTTCAAAACGATTTGATATTTTTGAACGTCGGGCAATCACGACACGATGCGCCCATACACATCGGTTTTCTCGACCGTTCGTTCCAATTTGGAGGACCGACGGGTAAAATCGTCGTGAAAGAACGATGTGTATGGGGCCTATAAAGGGTCAAATATCTTCGCGATTTCGGATAATAATTGCCGCTTTGTTACTCTAGACACATGTTGAATCGGCCTGATTGTATACAGTAACTTATCTGTTTCGGCGTTCCATGAAATGCCTAACGTCTTTCGTATCACTTTCTCATCCGTAACCCTGCAGCCACACGAATGCAGTTGACTGCAGGAAATGTTGCAGGGACTTATCAAAACCGTCATGTGGCTGAGTTATGTTATCTGGTCGGTCTCACGACCGCAGTCAAAGGGTAATAAATGAGATAAGCTCCTTGACTGCTTGTCTGGTCGACAGTACAGATCGAGCGCTCTGCATGGAAAAACGATATGCCATTTAAGCGTAGCGCCACAGCTGCGGCAACTTTTATGTCCATCCAAGAAAATATTCAACGTCGTACTGACGGTCGCTGATAACGACGGCAGCCGAGCAGTGTGTGGCCGGTCGCGGCAGTGCAGGTGCAGGAGCAGCAGCAGTAGCAGAGGACTGTGTGTGGCTACGGCATAAGAAACTCGACGTCAGTAGTTCTTTTATTCAAACCTTTTAAAGCTCGCGTATCGTTCGAAGCCCGTTGTCGAATTTCAAAGCCGCCGCGTTTCAACAGCTCGATTATTTCATCGCGTAATCGGATGATATTTTCGATAGATTCTGCGCCAGACAGTAAATCATCGACGTAAAAATCGCGGACAAGCGCTCCTGCCCCGATTGAAAAATTTTCACCTTCGTCTTTTGCTAATTGATGCAGAGTTCGAATCGCTAAAAATGGGGCCGATGACACGCCAAAAGTTACGGTATTGAGTCGAAAAGTTCGAATTTGGTCGTTATGAAGCCAAAAAATTTTCTGATAATCCCCTTCATCAGGATGAATCCAAATTTGACGGTACATCCTGGCAATATCAGCTGTAATGCTGTACTTGAAGGTGCGAAAACGTATGAGATGTTCAAAAAGTTTCATCTGAATCGTTGGCCCGATCATTAAAGTATCGTTTAAAGAAAGTCCGCATGTAGATTTTGCCGACGCGTCGAAAACAACTCTCGTTTTTGTTGTTGCACTGGATGCTTTCCTGACCGCATGATGGGGCAGATAAAATCCGTTAGGCGATTCATCGTTCATTAACGTCATATGGCCCAATTCGATGTACTCATCCATTACCAACCGATAATCCCTATTAAGATCGGAATCCGAATCCAATTTTTTCCGTAACGCCAAGAACCGCTTTAACGCAACAGAACGCGAATCTCCTAATTGTGGATGAGATGCGCGGAATGGAAGTCGTACCGTGTATCGTCCTGTTATTTCCCGAGAGACGTTTTTTTGAAAATGTACTTCGCATTCGGAATTTTCGGTGTTTTCGTTCCGATTAGCGTTAGGGCCTTCTAATAACCAGAATTTCGCGATCTGCTCCTTTAATTCCGGTAAATTACAATACGGTTGATTGCTTCGACTGACTTCTGTAGTCCCTCCGGCGACGGACCAACCTAGTCGTGTTTTTTTAATGTAAAGGTCGCAATAATCGTTCGATAGATCAATTTGTCCAATTGAAAATAACCCTAATGTCGTTCCGGCGCTGATAATAAGAACGTCAACCTTTTGAGGACGATGGAAAAACGGATCAGCCAATTTGATATTCTTCGGAATTTCTATAGCGTCGCGAGGAAACTCTTGGCTCGGTACTTCATCCGCGATTTTTGGAATTACTAAAAAGGTCATGGATTTTTTGAAATTACCATGAATGGAATTAAGCGGACATTCTACTATTCCTTTTGTATACGTTGTCAAACTGTCGATAGCCCCGACGGGTAATGAACACGGTTTTATTATCAGCTGTAGTCTTTTTGCCAAAATTTCCGTCATAAAGTTTGCTGTTGCGCACGTATCTAATAACGCGCGACATTGGACAGATGTCCCATTCATACCTTCGATTCGTACTTGTGCGCGGAGCATTAAATTAAATTTTCCTTTTGATCGGTGGAATCGTTTTCACTGGTGATTTTACGTTGGGTTTCTGTGATTTTCAGGATTTCTTTGTGTAGCATGGTGTTATGAAATTGTTCACACTTCCGACGGTGAGACGCCTTGCATAAACCTTTATGCGATTGCAAGCAATTTTTACATATCCCCGATTCTTTTACAAAATTCCAACGTTGGTTAACGGACATTTTCTGAAATTCGGGACAGCGGTAAAGAGAATGATGATCCCCTTGACAAGCCCCGCAAATCGATATTGTTTGGCCAACAAACGAACGCGAACTAAGATTTTCTCGTTTTGTCTGCGATTGTCCTAAGAACGGACGTTTACTGAATGTTGGCTTAATTTTATTTTGTTCGAGTGCTTGAATGCGAAACGCTGCCTCAGATACGAATTTGTACAATTGTTCTAGAGTCGGAGTTTCCTCAAGATCTAGACTTTCTTCCCACTTGGAGCGAATTTCCTGGGGTAACGCGCGTTCTAATATTCGTACTACTAGATACCCATTGGGAATTATGTCCAAATTCTCGAGCATATTAACATGTTGACGCATATCGCGTTAATCCCTAATGGGTGGCTATCGATTGTATAGGCAAATCTAAAATCGCATCGAGATGATTGACGATTAAAATACGTTTTTTATCGCGCGCCCACACACACACACACACACACACACACACACACACACACACCATCTTCTCTTCTTCAATAGACCGCGCAAGTGCTTACGTCACCAGACGTGAAATTGATTTAATGGTTTTTGAAAGAACATCTTTACATAAATATGTTTCTGAAGTACTCTTGCTAAATTTTAATGCCTAAATAAGTTTTTATAGGAGTAACTTGAGGAATGACAATTTAAAAACAGTTGTTAAGATGATGAACTTTAATTGAAGTAACATATTCCAAAGTAATAATTTAAGTATTCCCCGAATCTAAGGTAGATTAAGTTGCTGGGTTGTTTTATTTTCATAACGTTGTAAAATATTTATTGCTTCCAGTACACGTTTGGGTTGCATCCTTTACCTGCAGCTAATGGACTTAAGAGGGAATAAGTTTCGAATAATATGGAAATCCAATTTATTTTAGTAGAAATAATTGATGAAATAATACATTCATATTATACATGAAATAAACTTATCTCCACATCATAAACTTTGTTTTTCATGGAAGCAAATATTTTTGCCGTTATGGCACGAGTATGTGCATCAAATATAAATGTTCTTACATGTCCGGATTCAACAGTGTTCTCACCTCTGCTGATCAATTTTTTCTCACCAGCTGCTGTGAAAAAGTCTACTATAGCTCTAAACTTTATTAAACGAGCCATACTTATCTGAAAACAAGTATATTAGCATTTTATTAACAGAGAGAAAGTTAATTATTATGAGAAAGAAACCATATAACCTCAAAATCCATTATTCAATAACGGCTTCCGCAACTTGTAGATGAAATTATTTCTACATATATACACCAATTGAAAGATAAAACACTGGGGCTTACCATCAAAGAATTTTCAAAGTGATAGGAATCTCAATCTTCGAAATATACGCTTTCAAAAAATCGCTTATGGGCTTTTCAATGCAATTAAATGTTTGTTTGGAAACAGATTTTGACATTTCGTTGGTGGTGACGTCACGCTTGCGCGGTCTATGGCGTTTGCATACACTGAGTGACGTCACACTTTCACGATACATCCGCTTCTATGATTACGCAGAATCTATGATTACAGGTCACAGACATGTCAAAATTTACGTGACATCACACACACACACACACATATCATCTTCTTCTAGTACTATGGCGGTTAAATACACTGAGTGACGTTACACTTTTTCAATACATCCTTACAGGTCATAGACATTTCAGAACGACGACATACCGAATGGGGTCAATGACACACACACACAAGGTCACGGGTTCGAGGTCACACGACGGCCGATTACCCGACATCCAAAATGGCGCGGCGGCCATCTTTGATCTAGAACCCCCTTAAGACAACTACTGATGAATATCATTAGAGAGATATTGCAACTGCTGACATTATTAGTGGATACGTTATTTTGACATTTAGGCATGCGCAGTATTGAAATCATTCAACGTCTCATTTATTAACGTTAAACGTCAGAGGTTATTTGATAAATGAGAGTAATTGCAACAACCAACATTATTACTGCATACGTTAAATTGACAGCAAGGCAAGCGCAGTATCGAAATGAAATAACGTCTCCTTTATTTACGATAACGTCGTTCATTATTAAATAAAGTTAACGCCAGTGCTTATTCCCAAACCTTATTTTACGGTTTACAAAATATACCGTGTTTTTTGTTGAGTGACTATCAGCGTTTATATGGTGTTTTTATCATTTAATACATGGTTTCGTACCTTGAATTAAAATAAAAAGACCGCCCCACACTGTGAAGCTCCGAATACCCTTGTTCTTTAGGCAATATTTAAACGACATCTACGTCTTACATGTATGACGTTACCATGGTAATGCATTTAAAACGAACAAAGCTATAGTGGCGGAAAAGTTCAGGCATATGTCTACTTGAATCTACTTTTGTACAAGTAAAATAAAGTTTGTTTATTGTGTCAAAAATTATTATTTCAATTAAAAGAGCGATTATATAAAGAAACGAAGAACTTCAACAAAGTGTACCTTCGATTTCCATATTTATCAATGATGTTTAAATTTTGAATCAATACTATCAACGAATATTCTTTGGTACTATATCGCACAAGGTTCGTATAGTTTTAGGACCATTAAGAAAAAATTTAAAGGTAATAAAAGTGTCTAATGAATAATGTTACAAAATGTCAATTCATTAACAGTCAGTTCTTGTCTTGAACATGTATCTAAGTTTAGAAATTTTCTATGAGTATTGAACTTATTGTGATTGGTATTTGGATGGATAACTTATTAGTATTTTATACAATGGACTCGTTTATGTCCAGAGTAATAGTTCTGCTGATCAGTACTAGAACGGCAAATATGTCTTGCTGTTCCGTCTATGAAACCCCAGCAATTTGGAATAGCACTGCCCTTATTTCTAATAGCCTGAAACGAGATTAATCAATTATACATCACAAATTGGTTGAAGCATTCGCAGCTGTCCTTTGAAGTACAAAACACTCTCTTCAGGTTTACAGACATGTCACTTCCTGACAAGTATATACAAAGAGTGTTCCACTTACAATCTAATTACTTCAGCATATGAGTCAAATTTTTGTTTTTTCAGCCAAGTCAAATTTAATATATTTGACAACAGTCGCTCTTGGTTGTTCAATATTGGGGCAATGGTCTCGTTGATAATGGCTGAGAGGGATTGAGGTGAATAATGAAAGAAAGACGATATATCGCCCAACCGGTTTATATAAGCTAAACGTTTCAAAATGATGCAAAGAGCTGTTATTCCTGAAAAATGAATCAATCAGTACTTATCGAAATAACTTACTATCCACCTTATTTCGGCTGTCCGTTATAATCCAAGAAGGCAGTCTTATATTTTCTGCCAATTTGAAAATATCAAATCGCTCAAACCTAAAATGGTATTTTATCTCCTCATTTGTTAGAGTCTCGATATTAAAGCGATCAATACGGGTAGATGAAACTTCATCTCGATCTACCGAAAACCTGTCGTAATATGACTTCTTCGACGTCGTCGTCGTTAGCTTCAGCTAAAATCATTGTTTCCAAAATATCGTCCATTTTCAAACAAGCCAAAAAGTTTAAACGATCTCGCAAATATGAAATTGAACCACACTAGAGTTAAGAGCACGCTGTATTATGCACATAAATTGTGTTATTTATATGGTATTACTCGTATGTAAAATATACTCTGAAATTAAAGGTTACATCACAGAATAAATGAAATTTCGGCACTAGTTGGACGTTTTAAAGCTGTCTGTGCATTATTAACGTATCTTGCAGTATTTCTCCGACCTTGAGAGATAATAAATGTCAAACGTAAATAACGGATCCGTTATTAACGTCATTTTGCAATAACTCTCTAATAACATCTAATTATACGTTGTACAGAAATACAAATCTGTATTCGTCCAAGAAAATTTGAAAGTATTTTTTTGTATGTAATTACTCTCACCTTAAAAGTAGTGTCGAAACCTCTTTGTTGAACAACATTTGCGCCAAACGATGTCATTTGAAATATATTCAACTGCTGTATGCGCTTCAAAAAATATTTGGACACCGTAACTTGCCCAGAGAGAGCAATGATGCCAAGGG
The DNA here is from genome assembly GCA_020654155.1 of Novius pumilus. Taxonomy (NCBI): domain Eukaryota; kingdom Metazoa; phylum Arthropoda; class Insecta; order Coleoptera; family Coccinellidae; genus Novius; species Novius pumilus. Next base: position 19,877 of record JAIFOV010000084.1, read on the forward strand.
CTCGTGGGGTGGCAACAATTCAGATAATTTAACCTTTCCGTTAGCACAACATAGTCCAATGGATTCATATCGAAATCTCAGCGCAGGATAATATTGACAAACAACGCCCATTGTCCCGAAATCAATAGCTGGATTCGCAGCATAATCGATTGTTGGGTCGTAATTAAACGCCAAGCGTTCATTACGAATCGTCATATTTGATTGCCTTGAAACGATTTCCTTCAAAACTTTCATTACGTTCTGCGTCTCGACGGTTACGTCGATCGATATTTCCTCTTGGCATTCTTTAACAAATTGAAGAATTAACCTTAAAAAAACGAAAATGAAATATAGAAGCCGAAATGAAAAATAGTTATCGCAAAAGCACTCAACTAACCTTGTAATATTCTTGTGTATAGAAATTCACAAACGAAAGGAACATCCATCCACAACGAAACTTGCTGAAAAAAGAAAGTTTACATCCCGCTTCCCGCGTATATGATGGATGGTCGATCTGACTAATGATTGATTGATTGATTGATTGAAACACCCTTATGTGGGTGTAGGTTATGAGCTGACTACTTGGTCTTCTGCTCAAAGCTCCTCGAAGGCATGTCCTCACCAAAGAGGGTCTTGATTTGTCAATGCATGCGCCATTTTTGTTTCACTTGTATGATCTTGTCTTGTTTGTTTGTGTTCGTTTGGTAGTGCCTTTATTGAGAAAGTTGGTACTTGTTGCGGGAAGTTACACTAAAGAAACAAGTGGATAATTAATTCTCAGTTGAAGTCTTAAATGAGTTTCTGGATTCGGTTTCCAATTTTACCATTAAAAACAAACAAGCATTAAAATAACATCTATAGCTTAATATTGGAAACTTTCAAAAATTGCACTATTATCTCTACTATAGAGGGTGATACATTGGTATAGAAGATATCAAGGTGATTTATGGGTAGTGGATACTTGTGATTTATCAGTTTATCGTATAGCAGTTTACAGTTAAAATCATTGCTAGGGCAGTCAAATAGGGTATGCCTCAAGTCTCCATACTCGCAGCAATTACATTGGTCGCTGTCAGCAATTTTTATCTTAAATAAGTGAGTCGGCAAAAGACCAGATCTGATACGTGTAAATGTAGTTATATGCTTTCGCGACAAATCTATCTTGTTAAACCATACTTCATTTATTTTGTATTTATTACGCATTTGTGCGTATGTTATTCCTTTAATAGTTCCTATTGTGGCCCATGTCGCTTGCCAATCAGTCCAAAGTTCCCGCAGCATTCCATGTATGAATTCGCGGTAATGCCCTTTGTATGATGTTATTAAATTTTTTGATATTCCTTCGTCAGCAAGGCTATCTGCTATCTCGTTACCTGAAATGCTTGCATGACTTGGTATCCAAACCAGATCAACCTCCCCTCCCTGTTGAATGATATCATAATACCGTTTTCTAGCCACTAGACTGAGTTCGTCATTGGATGCTTGAATTTTCCAGTTACACAATCTGTCAAGAGCACTACGTGAGTCACAAAAAATTACTGACTTTACTATATTATTGCTACGTATATAATTTAGAGCAATCATTAGAGCCGCTACTTCTGCAGAACATATATTGAAGTAATTGGGTAAGCTCCCTGATAGGCGAACATTATTACTGGGGCAATATATACCTAAACCTAAATTACCACCATCCTGGGGGTCAGATGCATCTGTGTATATGTCTATATAGTTTTGGTAATATTGATCCTTGTATTGAAGAAAGTTTTTGGAGTTGTCTATCGTATCTTTTTGTAAGGGGGATACTATGTACGATAGTGGAGAAAAATGTATATCAGACGAGTATTGGAAGCATCGGGGGACTGGAGTTCTGTCCATGCAGTTTTGTATATTTATTATTTTTGTAAAAATGTCAATATATGGGGGCTTATTTTTGTTTCGCCATAATCCGTGTTCCGCTAGTAGCTGTCTAATTTTTTCAGATAATTCCTCACTGACCGACATGATTTTTGCAGAAAATTTGCATGCTAACATTTGTCTTCTAATCTCTAGCGATGATTCCCCAGCCTCTGCTAGGACTTTGTTTATAGGGGTGCTACGCATCAGTTCTAGTGCTGCTCTAAGTGCTTGGTACTGAATTTTGTTTAGTTTTGATAGCACTGATTTAGGGCATTTTCCCAGAAATATACATCCGAAAACTAAATGTGACCGAACTAAACTACGATATAGAGTAAGTAATAGTTTAGGATGACATCCCCACCACACTCTACATAATGCTCTTATTATATTGATACCTTTTAGAGCTTTATTGCACATATAATCTACGTGATATTGCCAGTTTAATTTACAATCTAGTATTATACCCAAATATTTAAATTTTCTTGTCCATGCGATATTAAGACCATCCACCAGAATGTGTGGTAATACAGGGGCGCTCAATTTGTTATGGAAACATAATACCTTGGTTTTTTCTATGGAAATACTGAGGTTCTTTTCTCGAAGACATATTTGTAAGTTTTCCAATGACTGGTTTAGTCTGTTACAGATATCATTCACATAATAACCCCTACCCATTAGACATATATTATCGGCATATTGAATTAATTGAATTCCATCATCCATAAGTGATGGCAATGACTTACTATATATATTAAATAATATTTAAATGATGTCTTTAGTTCTTTGACTGTGAATATTATTCAAGAATTTGATCTCTTGGGATTTCAGCCAATAACACTCAGGAAACTCTTATCCTTTAATAACTCGAGCTTTCGACAAAACAAATTAAAAATTAATCCTATGTCATCATCAGGAGCAGCTAAAAATTTTTGAAATTACATAACGGTCAAAATATCAAAGGTTCTAGGAACTTACGAAATGAGGATATCGTGTATGATGATAATTACGTAAAGACATGTAAATTCGACGGAGACGTGTGAATGAAGAACTTTCAAATTGAAGTTAACTGTCATGTGGAAACATAATTATCAAGATACATTTGAAAATCCTTACAATATCTAGATATCATGAAAAATTATTGTTTTAATTAAGCATTTTCTTGAGGATCTCTTATCATGGAGCGATTAGATGTCCATCGTTTATCCATATCTATTAAAGATCGAACTAAAAGACAAACATTCGAAATCCCAAAATAACAGGAAAAATAGTAAATCGTAAACGTAAAGTCAATGAAGGCAGTCAATCAAGTTCTTGAAACTACTGACACTCCGTGCACATACGACACTATTTGGTAAAGAATTCCACCTCGCGAACACACGGTTTGGCAGAAAGAATTGTCTAGGCGTAGTTTTGAAGTTTTCGCGATAAAGTTTAAAGGCGTGTCCGCGAAGATGAGTGTTGTCGCTCAACACAAACAAAGGTTCCAAATTACCACCAATAAAGTTATGAAGCACACGATACGTAATAATCAGGTCACCACGTTCGCGGCGCTCGCTGAAATGACGTAAGCCGAAAAGTTGGAGTCTTCTGTCGTAGGAGGGCGTTGGCAACCGAAGGGAACTCTTGTGGCGGAACGCTGAACAGCTTCGAGACGATCCCGGTCTCTGATCAGAGTAGGAGACCAGACCGGACCGGCGAATTCCAATATTGGCCTCACATAGGATAGGTAAAGCTGCTTACAAGTAGATATTGAGCATTGGTGGAAGGTCTTTCTTATTAAGTAAAGCATCTTGTTAGCTCTGGCACACGCCGCATCTATATGAAGAGACCAGGAGAGGTCATTGGTGACAATCACACCCAGGTCATTGAGAAATGGAACGTCGGTCAGCCGTATACCATTGACAGAGTAAGAGTGCCTTGGGTTGTTACTTCCAAGATATAGAATTCTACACTTCTCAACGTTGAGTGGTAAGAGCCAGTCAACACACCAGCGTTCGAGGGCAAACAGGTCCTGCTGAAGACGGAGGGGACACCTTGCGTCGTTATAGACTTTTAAATCGTCTGCATACGATGAATGAGCGGATTTTAATAGAAATGATAAGTCAGAAACATAAAGAAGGAACAAAATTGGACCCAGTACCGAGCCCTGGGAACCCCACTCGTCACCGATCTAGGACGAGACACAACACCACCCACCCTCACGGAAAATGTTCGATTTGTTAGAAAAGACTCGATCCATCGTAGTACCCGTCCCTCGACACCAAAGTAGTTAAGCTTGTATAGAAGTCGCTTAAACGGAACACGATCGAAAGCACGCGAAAAGTCCAAGTAGATAACATCCACTGGGACTCCTGCGTCAATCGACCGCGTCCAATCATGAAGGGTTCGGAGAAGACAAGTTATTACCGATCTGCCCGGAACAAATCCGTGCTGAGTAAGCGGAATCGTGCTATTATTTAATAGATGCTGCAACAAGCGGTTGCATACAATTCTCTCTGCTATTTTAGAAATTATGGGCAAGAGACTAATGGGTCGGTAATTAGACGGAGAAAGTTTGTCGCCCTTTTTGAAGATCGGCGTCACGACAGCAGTCTTCCACTCACCGGGAAGACATGAAGCAGAGAAGGATAAGTTAATTATCCGTGTTATTGGAATATGCAAGGAGGAGGCACAATTTTTCAAGATGAAAGCGGAAAGTTGGTCCACGCCCGAAGAACTAAAGGAATTCAATTCTTGGAGAAGTCCGAGAACTGTTTCCTCTTCCGCACGAACCGAGGAGAGACCCTAGTAGAACGCGGGGACAAAACACTAGGTATAGGTCCGTCAGGTTCGATTGTAAATGAATCGGCGAATGCGTCTGCCAGCACCTCGCTACACTCAGAAGAGTCAGCACACAAACCTCCCGAGGAATCACGGACAAGTGGGATTGCAACCTTTGAATTCAACGAAGCTCGAACATATTTGAAAAACCTCTTCTTATCCGCTGAAGAAACTAATTTCTCCTCGAACTCATTTTTTGCTCGGTTGATAGTGTAAGAAAGTTGGTTAGAGAAATGACGATGTGTTTTATAATTGAATTCAGAACGATTCCTCAAAAGCGCTGCCATAAGCTCTTTTATGACGTAACATTGCAAAGATCCTTTCAGAAAGCCATGGTTTAGTTGGAACAGAACCAACCTTTCTAGTTTTTGTGTAAGCGGTTATCATGGTTCTTGTATAATCCCTAAAGGAACTCCACACGTCGTCCACGCTGTCGGAGTCAAAAAAAGGTTCCCAGTTAGTATGGGAAAAGGCGGCGTTTAAGCTATTGAGATCGACAGAGGTATAAGATCTCATCGATATTTTATTTGGGTTGAGACGTAGGAACTGTAGATTCATCGACAGTACCAGGTGGTCCGACTTACCGATCGGGTTTAAGTAAAGAATCTCGTCTATCAAGTTAGGGTCACTTGTTAATACTAAGTCTAGTAGTGAAGGCACTTGTCCAAACACATATCTGGTAGGTTTATCAACAAGCTGGGTAAGGCCGGATTCCTCAAGAACGTCTAGAAACCTATGTGCAATCGAGTCCACTGGAAGAGGAGCAATGACGGGCCATTTTATCTCTCTAAAATTGAAATCCCCCATGAGAAGTAAGTTGGAGTTAGAGCCTGATAAAAGTTTAATATGAGACATTAGAAGAAGATCCGATGGCGAAGGGTAAGGACGGTAGATACAGCCCACACAGACCGAAAAACTGGCAGAAGATATTTTGAGGAAGAGATTGTCAATTCCCGGCATATTAAGCGATGTTGGTACTATATTGTATGAGTCACAAATATGCTTTCTGATATAGATACATACCCCGTTATAGCCAGCATTTACAGTGCTGTCGCAACGGTAAAGAGAGAACCAGGAATATTGAAACAAGAATCGGGGATACCGTCATGTAGCCAGCTTTCAGAAATACAAACTACATCAGATTTAAGGGAAACTACAACCGCACTCAACTCGTTGAATTTGTTTTTAATTGAACGTGTGTTAGTATATAGGATGGACCATTGGCAGAAATGTGGGGTGCTTAGTTTTTTGAACAGTTATCATCGTTTTTAACCACTTTAGGAATGCCCCTCACGAACCTTATGGTAATGTCGGATTCCCCATCAGAGACGCGATTTCGTAATTCTTCACGCGCATTTCTTAGTATGGTACATTGTTGCGGTGTCAAATCGTCGGATAGGAGATATTAAGTTCGCATAAATTGAACTTAGATTAGAGATGTCTCTGTTGGAGTTGAGTGCATGATCCTCTTGAGTTATTCTTACCATTTCTAGAAATAATCTTTTACGTAAATCATCTTCTCTGTCCAAAATTTTGATATTGTCCCAATTTGGAGAGTGATTATGTTCTAGAACATGTTTAGACAAGGCACAAAAAGTTTTGTTGGTATTTATATGACTTCTGTGGAGTGCTACCCTCTGTTTAAGCTTGGTGTTGGTTTGGCCTATATAAACACTCTCACATTGTGAACAAGGAATTTTGTAGACTACATTGCTCATTTGACTGATGTTGTCATTATCTTTCAGCTTAGTGAAAATCGATCTTATGGTCTTGATATTACTTTGAGAAATTTTGAAACGTTCCTTAGGTATAAGTCTTATCAATTTTTCAGTCCAATGTTTTATAAACGGTAAGACAACATAAGTTGGTGGTGTCTCTCTTAGGTTGTTCAAATCGTGATTCACTACTAAGTCATCTCCTTGACTTGGACGTAAACGGTTTGTATCTGATATTCGATATAATATTCTGTTCACCAGATTACCAGGATATCCATTTGATAGAAAAAGTTTTTCGAGTAGTACAAGATTTTTATCACGAAATGTTGGATGACAAATGTTTAAAACTCTTGATTTAAAATTTTTTAATACGTTGATTTTCATCTGATGTGGGTGGTGAGATCGATAATGAATAAAACGTCCTGAGGCAATACTTTTTCGATACCAATCTGCTCTCAGTATTGTACCGTTACGAACAATTTTAGTATCCAAAAAAGGAATCGAACTTTCAACCTCTGTTTCCAATGTGAATTTGATTTTATTATTGATGCTGTTCAGTATTTCTATGGTAAATTCCGTCTTGTCTTGAGGTATAGCTGTTATAATGTCATCTACATATTTCTTGCAGAAAGGAATATGAAAATCAAATTGGTCTAACGCAACGTCTAAAATATCATCCACAACATATTGAGCGATGATCGGGGACATACAAGAACCCATTGGAATACCTTCTTTCTGACGGTAAAAACGATTTTTATAAGTGAAAACCGTGGAATCGAAGACAAATTTCAATAATTTTATAAATTCTATTTTTGGAATGGGACAATTAGATTCAATTATATGCCAATTCTTTTCTATGGAACTTAAGGCAACTTCAAATGTTATATTAGTGAAAAGCGAAACAATATCCCAGCTGACAAGGACATAATTATTTGGTATTTCTTTGTCGTTTATAAATCGGGCAAAATCAAACGAATTTTTTATGTAATAGTTGTTGTTCTTATTATAAGCCGAACTTAAAATGTTCGTGAGAAACTCGGCTATTTTTTTATTCGGACTATTTATTGACGATATTATTGGTCTCAAAGTTAAAATTTCTTTATGTATCTTAGGAAGACCATAATTTCCTGGAACTCCTCTATAAAATGTTAATTTCGAAGTTATGCCTTGATTAAATACGTTTCTTTTCCTAAGGTCTAAAATTAATTTATTACCTTTTGTTTGTAAAATGTTTGTGGGATCTTTTTCCATCACAATATAATTATTCGTATCTTCTAGTAAATCCATCACTAGTTCCTCATATTTGTTCTTCAACATGATCGTAGTAACGCCACCTTTATCTGAAGGAAGGACTATCAACTCAGGGTGATTTTTGAGAAACATTTTCGTTATGTTGAACATTTTTAAAATTGGATCGTACTTTTTATGTGTGTTCTGAGTTAGGTTAGTGATGATGTTCACAAATTTTGCGTTGAGTATATCTCTGTTCTTTTTGTTGTTCATTGTCATTAGTACTTTGTCCAATTCTGCTAATAAACTTGGTAATTTGATTTCTTTCATATTGGGTTGAAGACAAAATTTTGGTCCTAGCGATAATATTGTAACAACTTCTTTCGGCAAATTGATATTTGTGAGGTTCTTTATCCAGGTTGGTTCAGTATTAATAAAATCATTTCTATTTCTCAATAGTTTCTGAATCTTTTCCATATTTTTTACTTTCGTTGAGTGGAATATTCGATTTGTGAGACGTTTGATTTTATTGCTAAAAATTGACCAATAATGCTCAGAAATAGCTTTTTTGGATACTAAAATTGTTCGTAACGGTACAATACTGAGAGCAGATTGGTATCGAAAAAGTATTGCCTCAGGACGTTTTATTCATTATCGATCTCACCACCCACATCAGATGAAAATCAACGTATTAAAAAATTTTAAATCAAGAGTTTTAAACATTTGTCATCCAACATTTCGTGATAAAAATCTTGTACTACTCGAAAAACTTTTTCTATCAAATGGATATCCTGGTAATCTGGTGAACAGAATATTATATCGAATATCAGATACAAACCGTTTACGTCCAAGTCAAGGAGATGACTTAGTAGTGAATCACGATTTGAACAACCTAAGAGAGACACCACCAACTTATGTTGTCTTACCGTTTATAAAACATTGGACTGAAAAATTGATAAGACTTATACCTAAGGAACGTTTCAAAATTTCTCAAAGTAATATCAAGACCATAAGATCGATTTTCACTAAGCTGAAAGATAATGACAACATCAGTCAAATGAGCAATGTAGTCTACAAAATTCCTTGTTCACAATGTGAGAGTGTTTATATAGGCCAAACCAACACCAAGCTTAAACAGAGGGTAGCACTCCACAGAAGTCATATAAATACCAACAAAACTTTTTGTGCCTTGTCTAAACATGTTCTAGAACATAATCACTCTCCAAATTGGGACAATATCAAAATTTTGGACAGAGAAGATGATTTACGTAAAAGATTATTTCTAGAAATGGTAAGAATAACTCAAGAGGATCATGCACTCAACTCCAACAGAGACATCTCTAATCTAAGTTCAATTTATGCGAACTTAATAGATATGGATAAACGATGGACATCTAATCGCTCCATGATAAGAGATCCTCAAGAAAATGCTTAATTAAAACAATAATTTTTCATGATATCTAGATATTGTAAGGATTTTCAAATGTATCTTGATAATTATGTTTCCACATGACAGTTAACTTCAATTTGAAAGTTCTTCATTCACACGTCTCCGTCGAATTTACATGTCTTTACGTAATTATCATCATACACGATATCCTCATTTCGTAAGTTCCTAGAACCTTTGATATTTTGACCGTTATGTAATTTCAAAAATTTTTAGCTGCTCCTGATGATGACATAGGATTAATTTTTAATTTGTTTTGTCGAAAGCTCGAGTTATTAAAGGATAAGAGTTTCCTGAGTGTTATTGGCTGAAATCCCAAGAGATCAAATTCTTGAATTAAATAATATTTATATATTTTTGCCAAAATCAAATTTATTGAAATAAATTTCGGGTTATGTGGCAATGTGGAAAGAAAAACTCTTTGCTAAAATAGACTAGCTATCGATAATGTTTATTATCATCTTCCGGTCTGAAAAGAAGTGACAAGATAACTATGGAAAAACAACGTATTCTTGAATACCTTCAGCTTGAGGTTGTTCCGTTAAAGTTGGTATTCTACTCGTTAAATGATGAAATAATAGAGACGTATAAGAACTTTCAATTCGGATATATGATTAATACTGGATGTCAAAAGTGACAACTTGGTTGCGCACTCTTCAATTTACTTGTTCTATTTGTAAACGATCCAAATTTAATAAATTTGCGTAAATAATACTCAAGTTTTCAATGTCCTTCTTGCTGTTAACTTTGGTACATGTTGTGTTATTCGAACCATTTCTAAGAATTTCCTTTTTGTTGATTCTTTTTCTTCATCTAATACAATCGTTCCGTTAAAATTCATATTATGCAAAGTGTTCAAAACATGATCAGCTAATTTACATGAGTTCTTATTATTTCGAATATCGCTTTTATGTGCTACGATTCTGTCTTTTAATAACCTCATTGTTTGTCCAACATAACATTTATCACAATCATCGCAAGTGATTTTATAAACCACGCCCGATTTCTTCATTAAAGGTGTTTCATCCTTAATTTTGCTGAAAATTCTTCTCAAAGGTCGTACATTCTTAAATCCAATTCGTACATCAGAATTCTTAATGATCCCAGATAGCTTACTGGTAAGTCCTTCTATATATGGAAGAGTGATATAATGACGTTCCGAAGTATTCTCAACTGACGTTTCAATAATATTGTTAGAAGTGTTATTAATTAATTTATTAAGAAGAGGAATTGGGTATCCATTCTGCGACAGCATTTTCTTGAGTTTTAACAAATTGTTTTCAATCAGTGTATAATGGCTCAATTTTAAAACTCTGGTTTTCAAATTTTTTATCAAATTTATTTTTTGTCTCATGGGATGGTACGATCTGTAGTGTAAATATCTTCCTGAATCAGTTGGTTTTTTATACCAGTCTGTGATTAATATTTCACCATTTCTTATTACTCTGGTATCTAAGAAGGGTACTCCATTATTGCTTTCATTTTCCACAGTAAACTGAATTCTAGGGTGGTAAAGAATATGGGACTCAAGGCAGAGCCCTGTGGGAGACCCACATTAACTGTTTTGGGACCTATAGCTTCCCCTGTTATGGGGTCCAGAATACTTGTTTTTCGGTTGTGTAACATTTCTCCCACAAGGTTCACTATATATACGGGTATACCTATTTCATACATATCATTCAACAATACTGATATTTTCACATTATCGTACGCCGCTTTGATGTCCAAAAAGACTACAATAGTATACTGATTATCTTCCATGTTGTAATAGATACTAGTCACTATGTGACAGATTGGTTCATAAATAGAGCAACCCTCTCGGAAGCCAAATTGGTAAGTTTTTGGGTAAATCCTAACCTCCATAATTTTTTCAATTCTGACTGCAATTATGGACTCCCAAATTTTTAATAACGTAGATTGCAAAGTAATCGGGCGGTAACTACTAATTAGTTCCGGATCCCTTCCTGGTTTCATAAATAATAAAATTAAGCTACTTTTGATTGCAGATATTCCCTCAGGATTTTCGAGTAAATCATTGAATATTGCCACCAATTTATTTTTAACAGACTGGGTGAACGATTTAATTATAGAGTAGGTAACTCCATCAATACCTGGGGCTTTGTCCTTTTTTTACAGTTGACGTGGTATGTTAGTTCATTGTATGTTATTATATAGCGGTTGTATCGCTATATTACGGTAGCGTGAGATCGATCTGGCGAAAAAAATGTGCGTCGCACGAATCGATGAAGAGAGGTTAGCGGGCCGAATTTTATGGATAGGGGGTTCACTTTTGTAGCGATCAGTAGATCTTGACATTCTTTTGAACAAGTTTGAGAACGGACGTGATCGGTCTGTCCGTTATCGATTTATCGGCGGTCGCGCGTTTTTTTTTCGTGAATTTTTTGTGACATTTGTCGGGGGACTAAGGGATCGGAAGGGAGCTCGGACGGTCCGCGAAGAATGGTATTTTATCGTGGGTATTTTACCTTGCTCTCGAACTTGATACTTAATACGATTTTTTGCGAAAAACCGAAAATCGCCCATTTTCGCGAAATTTTTAAAAGCTCCTATCTCGAGGAGTAAGTACGATTGGAAGACGCGAGATACGTTTTCGAAAAGGGCAAAGATAGTTCTTTGTTTTTTGTCTGCCGTTCGATTCTGCAGGTCCCTCCCTTCTTGGAATAAAAAATTCGTAAAGTCGAAATTTTTCGTTTTTTGCTTATATCTCGGAGGCGGTACGTCGGACGACGCGATGATCTTCTAAAGATGTTCCTCAATTATTGCGAGCAATCTTTCGCTAGAAGGTTCCGAAATTGTAAGACCTATCGTAAGAGAAATAGAAAAAAGTAGGGTGCCGCGAATCGATTTTCGTCGGGTACAGTTAGCTCTTAAAAAATTTGGGATGCCCGTTTCGAATAGATAATTAATACGGCTTTCTTTCTCTTCGAGACGTCGCGGACGTAGAATTTACCGATTCTCCGCAAAAAATTACAAAACTAAACCGTCCGCTCCAAAAACGTTTTTTCTGGTAATATCTCCTTTATTACGTCACGTATCGAATTATCGCTCACACAAAAATATTCGAAAAAAAATTAGATACGAATCGTCCGAGAAACGTAAGGCCGTAGGAATAGCCGTGTTCGAGGAAAACGGCAGAAAATTTTGAAAATTCGAAAAATTTCTCTTATGTGCCGAAGGTATACGATTGCGCTCCGGAAAGTTCCGAACGGACGCGTTGACAGACGTGAATTATAGGAGCCGGTTTGGCCTTTGCAATGCAAATATCGATGTACCTATCGAACGAACTGAATAAAAACTATAAATTCCGAAGATTCGCCTACCGATCGTGTCCGGATGGAGTCTCGTCGTTATTTCGAATTCGTTTAATTCGCAATGAGTTTGTTTTAATCCTTAAATTGGACAACTTTATGTACGGCTTGTGGTAGCCGTGATGTTCGAGTGGTAGGATACATAGTGAGTGATCTCAGGTTCGAAACCGCGACGGTGAAGATTTTTTTTTCATCGACGTAACATTTTTTAATTATCTCCGATGGAAAAAAATGAATGCTACGTTATTATTATTATTATTATAGCCATCTGTATGTATTCAATGTTTTAACGAAAAATCCTTGGTTACAAAGAAGTTTATCGTTATGAAAGGAAAGAACGAGAAATCGATTATCTGCTCCGTCTATGTCTTCTGTCTATGGTAACGTAACATAACCTCGACGATTTATTTCAATCATCTTCGGTTGTTTATCGGTTCCAGAGTTGTTTCTTTCATTGAAATGGAACAATAATGTAAGGTGCAAAACTGAAATTGAATATTGGAAAGATGCCTAGACATAAAAAAAATGGAATGGTATTCACCTTCAACAAATTTTGCTCGCCCACTATTGGGAACGAATTTTTCATATCACAAATCAATAAGGTGTAAACGACAGAAAAGCAGATAAGATTGTAAAAGTTGAACTGCAAAGTGAAACACTATGATAACCACTTGTGAAAAAAAAGTACGCAAAACAACAACATTGTGGAAACTGTAATCACATTTTGGTAAATCTAAATTTCTTCAATAATTCCAACATATATGACATTTATTCCATTTCAGAATAACTGTTCGCAGTGAGTTCATGAAATTAAAACACCTAAACAAAAGGAGAATACGAGTTAATAAAAAATGAAGACACACAAATACGTTATTTTCCAGTTATGTATTTCATACATTTATCCAGTAATTTACAACCGTATATCATCGCTGTGGTTTTAGCACAGCCAAGATGACAAAAAAAAATTGACTCTCAAAAATACAAATTTACAACTATTCGATTCCATTTATCAAAAATGAAAACTAATATTGCATGTAGAGAAACAGAGCAGAAAACAATAATTTTTTTCTTGATAGAGTGTCAATATCGATTGAAAAGATTGAACCCCCAAAAAAATATAGTTCGTAGCATACTAAATAAATGAAACAGAATATACTTTCAATATAAATTCTACTTGAAAACTAATTGGAATTTCGAAACGCTTCTTCGATTAAAACATCAGATATCATATCCACACCATACTTTACAACCGCTATATCGTCGCTGTGGTTTCTAGCACAGCCAAAATGACAGAGAAAATAAACTTCCCAGAAAATAATAAATTTACAACTAATTTCTTCGATTCCTTTTATATAAAACGAAGAAGAAATTACTTCACACTCTTCAATATGAATACTTGAAAAACAAATGAAAATCATCATCCGCGCACTTCAAAATCTTTTCATCCCGTGACATTCATATCGAAAATCGACCGCATTACAACCGTATATTCTCTCAATTTTCCTAACGATTCTCGTGATATTTAAGAAAAATTTGATACGCCTACGGTGACCGAAGAGCTGATCTTATATAGAGCAGAGCGCATATAGTGATAGAGTGATCGGGGCGCATAGAGGGATCGGGGCGCATAGGCGCAGGAGGGGCCGAAGGCCCCGACTTGTTGTTGTTGGGAAAAATGTTGAATCACGTGATATTGTCATTAGGCGGCGTGATGATAGTAACCTAAAACGTATAAATGAATCTCATCGATCTTACGATGCGTTGCAATACCCAATCATATTTTGCCGAGGAGAAGATGGATATCATTTCATGATCAAGATGATTAGCCCATTAAATGGTTAGTACAATATTTCGCAATCTTTCTGAAATTCACTTATTTATTTATAGGTCGTCAAACAAATAAAAACGTCAGTTCTATGAATTTCTATGTGTACCGTTTGATGATTCGACTGAATGTGGATAATCACATCTTAAAATACCGTCCATTATTTCACCAGTTCGCTGTTGATATGCATGAGAAAATGGAAACAGAACGTCTTTCATTCATACGTTTCAATCAGCAGAAATTGTGGTCTGATGAATACTTCCATTAGCTTGACGCCCTCAATACACATGGGAATGCAAACAATGTTGGTCGGCTCACTATTTTGCCATCAACATATATTGGAAGCCTACGGTACATGGATGAATATGCTCAAGATGGCATGACTTATGCTCGCCAATATGGTCGTCTGGAGTATCATTTACATCTTTTTACATATTTTGTAACATACACACCAAAGGGACAAAAATTTATACACTGATATTGTATTCTACATGTAACTATAGGTCTACAGTGATCGGGCCGCCCGCAAATGTTGCTAGTAATTGACTAAAAAGAAAACGATTTTCATGATATTTAAGAAAAATTTGATACGTCTACGGTGACCCAAGAGCTGATCTTATATAGAGCGGAGCGCATTTAGTAATCTGGCCCCTAGAGTGATCGGGGCGCATAGAGGGATCGGGGCGTATAGGCGCAGGAGGGGCCGAAGGCCCCGACTTGTTTGAGGGATTGTCTGCACATTTTCTCTAATTTGTTCAGTTTCGGGTATGAACGGTAATGACATAGCATCCAGGAACTCTCTTGCATGGGTTGTTAGTGGTCGTATAAAGGGGGTTTTATTGATACCTTTGGAGTCTCCATGCCTCCGCTATAGATCTCTCAGGAAGCTCTTCATAGAATTTGATGAAACTTTCTCTTTTTGTTAGCCTTATTAGCAATTTCGACTCTGCTGCAGCTTTTTTTGCTTCTAAATAATTCTCTAGATTTGAAGTCTCATAATATATACGATATTTGTTTTTACGATTTCTAACTGCTTCAGTGAGTTCCTGTGTCCACCACATTTCACCCTGTTGTGTATTTTTTGCATTATTATATAATTTATTTAATAATATATTTAATTATATTTTTTTTTTGGTATATGCTTGTCCATGGCATTATTAGTTAAATTACAGAATTCCTTTAATGTATTTATATTTGCTATAGAGGTGCTCATTTCTTCTTGGAATTCTGCCCAGTTTTCTACTTTTGTAACCTTGTATCTAGGGAAGGGAAAGGGGATTTTAGATTGAAGTTGGGGTTTGTACGAGTTTGACATACTTATAATAATGGGAAGATGATCGCTACTTCCCGGATATTTGTAGACCTCCCAATTAAAATTTAGCGCTCTATTTTGGGAGCATATTGATATGTCGGGAGCGCTTTTATTTTATAAGGTGCCACTATTCTGGTTTCCGATCCATCATTCAACACAACTAGGTTTTTCGTTTCAATGAACTCCTGTACTGCATAGCCATTACCATTGTTCGTACCCGAACCCCACATACCATGCTGCGCATTTAGATCGCCGCAGAGTATGAGGGGCTGATGTACCACATTATATAGATTTCTTAAAATATTGGACGTTAATTTGCAATCTGGAGGCTTATTCATATGAATTAAATATAAATCTCCGATTTTGATAATTTGTAGTTGTGTTTTTTGGGAAAATCCTTCAGCGGAGGTTGTAAATATTAAGCTGGCACGAATGCACATAAGAATGCCACCCTTACCATCTCCCCTATCTTCACGTAGAATTAGGTAATTAGGTATTGAAAATTTTTTCTCTGCCTTGAGATAAGTCTCTGACACAGCGATGATATCTGGTTTAAATTTATTAATTATGTATAATAAAAGTCATTTGCTCAGAGAATAAATTGAGTTTTTTACTAATTTTAAATATCATTTTTTTAATAGTACCACCTCTTTCATTAAATTAACTTTGGATTTATACTGAGCTTGCGCATTATATTTAGAATCTGTTTCTGAGTACTCCGTATTGGATGTTTGTTTATATGTGCTGTTAGCGGATTGGTTCAAATTTGCATTGTTGGACCACTTCGATTTATTTGAATGGGTTTGAAGTTCGAACTTAATGATATGCTTTGTCCTGACAAGTCTTTGCTTTTTTTTGACATCAGCAGAGAACTGGGAACAAGATCACTGTTATAAGAACCTATTAAACATTCCTCATATTCTTTTTTATTGTAACCATGAACTGGTGAACTTTTGCGTTTTTTATTTTTTCTCTCCACAGCGATCCTGTTGCCGGCTGCTTGGCTGTAACTTTGTTTTTGGCTGGTTGGAACTGCTAGTCTTCTATCAGGTATATCTAGTAATTGGGCTTGTTTGTCATTGTTAGAAGGGAGTGAAGGGAAGTTAGTATTATCAACTGATGTAGCCTTAGGCGCTTTTTTAAAATTTGAAGCTTCATAATATGATATATTTTCCAATGCCATTAATTTACAAATTTCAGTTTGTCTTACAAACTCAGGGCAGTCTCTGCTATTAGCTATATGACCACCTTTACAGTAAATGCATATCGGGTCGTTAACTTTATTACACGGATTATCATCTGAATGTCTATTTTCCCCACAATATTTACAGCGTTCAGTTTTGTTTCGACAGATTTTTTGTATGTCCGTATCGTAGGCATTGATAGCATTGTGTAACTGGTCTTATATATAAATTTACCTCCTTTCGGATTGAGTAAATAGCGATATGAGTTGGTAACTGTTTGCCTTTAAATGTGACTACATATGACTTAGATGGAACATACTTTGTGACATTATTTTCAACAATTTTTCCATTCAATCTCCGTACATCTAGTATTATCGCTAAACTATCCGCTTGTAAAATATCATTCTCTGTAATTTGATCACCTACATCTGTGATAACCCCTTTACATGCTATCATATTAACTGGAATTGACACCTTGAACTTCAAAATATTTAATGGGTTATTTTCAAAAAAAAGATTTGCATCCTTGGCTGACTTAAATTGTACGCCTACTCTACTCAATCCTTTTTTTTGTATATTAATTATCCCGGGTATTTTATGTTTAAATAATAACTTTCCTACGTTCATCGGATGTAAATCATTTCCTTCATTGTTTTCTAGTAACACTATGAACGGGCCTTTATCATTGAGAGAATATAGGGATTCGGTATTTATTTGTTTTTTTGCGTTTGTTATTTGCGATGCAAGTGTACTAACAGCTGTTAGCATTTCATGGTCATTGTTTTGTGTCGATAAGTTTTTCAATTCATTTAATTCTCTACATAACAGACTCATGGCGCTAAATTGAATCGGTTGATCAGTTTCAATATCTACTAAAGTTTTACTTGCAACGGTTGATAGTTTAACCACCACTGCTGTAGCGGATTCTTGGCTAATGTTTGAATTCAAGGAGTTTTCATCGATATTTTCAAGTACAAAATTGAATTGGGAGGCCTCAGCCCCCGAAGCTTCACCCATAATTCACCTTCTACTTCTATATACAAGATTTGAGGCGCAGAAGAAACAACAGATTTACAGTTCAAGCTTCAACTAATATTAATTTCAATTAGACCCACCACAATCAAAAGGATTTCGTTAAAGGTTTAGAATTATCACACCACACAGTAGTATAAGGGAATAAAGGTTCTCAATGACACAACCTCTCTTCTCGGTAACTTCCGCGCGAATCTCTGACTAATGAAGCTATCGACAGCTGTCATCCGGTTTGCATGGACGCATAGAATAAATTGACGATGTCGGCCATTTTGGTATAAAACCATGAAAATTTTCCATTTTCCAGTTGCCGTTTGCATAAATTTTCATTATACAAACCTTGTCGTGATAACAACTGACGTATCAAAACAAAAATCACTGCGATTGGATGAGTCACGTTCAAGTTTTTTGAGCACAAAAATTTCATAGATCAATTTTTATATATTTAAGAAGAAGAAGAAGAAGATTCTAAAGCCCAGTCCGTTCTCAATGCGCGAAACGAACAAAATAAAACCCCAAATTCCGTTAGCTCCGAAAGTGCTAGTGGTGGTTCGAGGGAGCAAATCCCGGTAAGATCGGCTGTTAAATTGCCCGATATCAGCCTACCGCGTTTTGACGGAAACTTAGCAAATTACATCGAATTCGTCGATACTTTTACGTCTTTGATCGATAACAACGACTCGCTATCATCGGTACAAAAATTACATTATTTAAAATCGTGTTTAGTCGGAGAAGCTGCGAAAATCGTGCAGTCACTGAAAACAACCGACGACAATTATCGAGTAGCGTGGGAACTAATAAAGGGACGGTTCGAAAATAAACGTGCAATCATGAATCAACATTTAAATCTATTTTTGAAATTCCTAACGTAAATAAATCATCGCCCGATGAATTACGTAGTTTTTCGTACAATATATCGAGGGAAATTCTTTGTTTGGGAACCTATAAAGAATCGAATGTAAACTGGAATCACATCGTGTGTGGTGTCGAAATTTCTCCAAATGCGGAGTCACTCCGTATTTACTTTTATTTGTCGTTTCTGACACTACCTTCCGATGAAGGACGAGAAAAAAGTGTGCAATTTCTGACGTATGAAATGTATTGACAAGATACAAATATGACGTGCCGCGTCCGTTGATTCAGAATTAAAATCTACTCAGGGTACGACCGTTTTTTGTTTAGTGTACGCCTGAACGTTGGTACGCGACTCTCTTCTACCCCGTTGGGTTTCGTTTTTTACCCTGAGTCGACCGGCGCAGATGATTCAAAATTACGGAGCGGCACGCCCCTAAAACTAACTTAATCTATTCACAGCCTAAAACTAAAAAATTGTCATTTCCAGGAACATATACTCCCCGTTGAGAGTAAAACGAGCAAGAAAAAACGGGAGTTTGAAAACATCGTACACGCACTTAACTTCACTTGCGCTGTAGTGATTGTCTTAGAGCGTCTTTCACCAGAAGTCAGTTAATCTACCTGACAGTTAAAACCAGTTTTTGCATTGAAATATTTCGACTATCGGAACGATAAACTCTAGTCGAGCGGTAGTAGTGTTGGTGAAAGACGCCCTTAGTCACCTTTCGGTAAGGGGCATATCGATTTTACATTTCTCCTACAGCTTCCGTGGGATGTGGCGACGGTGACCACTCGTACGACGCCGTCGGTGCCAGGATGAAAATCTGTCACTCTTCCCAAGCGCCACTGCAAGCATGGTTGTTGTTTGTCGATAAGCAGTACAATGGAGTCCCTTTCGATATTAGTAGACGGCTGTATCCATTTATGTCGCCTTTGCAACTCAGTCAAATACTCGAGTTGCCAACGAGTCCAGAATTCTTGACGGATTTTCGTGATGAGTCTCCAGGATGCCAAACGATTTTTTGGAAGCTGCGAGAAATCATTTTCGGGTAGGGCGGTTAATGATCCCCAATTAATAAATGTCCGGGCGTCAGAGCAATTCGATCGTTGGGATCAGTAGATAGCGGGCATAGCGGTCTGGAATTTAAAATTGCTTCGATTTCAATTACTAACGTGTTGAGCTCTTCTAATGTGAAAAGAGGCTCGTGCAAGACGCGTTTCAAATGGTGTTTGCATGACTTCACCGCTGCCTCCCAAAAACGGCCAAAATGAGGAGATAGCGGAGGGTTGAAGTGCCATTCGATTCTCTTCTCAATAGAAAAATTTTGCACCCGTTTTTGGAAGGAATCTAAGTGCATTAATGCATATAATTAACGAAGTTTATTATTGGCCCCAACAAAATTTGTACCATGGTCGGAATATAGATGGGTCGGTACCCCGCGGCGAGCTATAAATCTTCGAAGGGCCGCTAAGATGGCATCGGTCGACAAATCGGAGGCAATTTCTATGTGAATGGACTTTCTTGACATGCATATAAATAAACAACCGTATGTCTTAAGAATGTTACGATTTCGGTGTTTCCTTTCTTTAATCATCACGGGGCCGAAATAATCTACTGCTGTATGATGGAAAGCCAGAGAGGTCACGAATCGAGATTTAGGTAAATCGGCCATTTTATAGTTCATTGGTTCCGGACGAAAACGCAGACATTTCACGCAACGACGTACCATTCTTCGAACTTGATTCCTACCATCAATTATCCAAAATCCAAAATCGTTGACGAATATTGTATAGGGTGGATTGAATACCTGTGTGATGAAATTTTTCATGATAATGACGAATTGAAATGTCTGTTACGTGATGGCGGGAAGGTAATAATATCGGATGTTTTTGATCGTTTCGTAAATCGGCATTCTTAAGTCGTCCACCTACTCGAAGCAAACAAAACTCATCGATGAACGGGTTCAAAGATCCAAGTTTTTTGGTTTTGGTTTGACCCTTTGACTTAAAGGAGGCGATTTCATCTTGAAAACTCGCATGCTGAATAAGGCTTACTATTCGTTTTTCAGCGTGATCAATGTCCGATGGCGTTCCCGATTTTTTATTTGAAGGTAACCACCGTAGACAGAACGCTATGACACGAATTAAATATGTGTATGACGAGAAACGTCGGAACATTTCATCACAATTGATTTGAGATAGAAAGCAAAAAGAACCTTTCAATCCGGGTAAGTCATAAATCGGTTCGAGTATTGTAAAAGGCCAACCTGCAGGCCTAGCCAAATGACCGTTCTACAGTCGTTGACGCTTGTAGAAAGGTCGTTTTATGAATGAAATAAACGGTCCCGAACGATAAGTCACGTGATTGTAGAAAGATCGGCAGCCAAGTGACGCATCTAGCGGTTCGTCCGCTCCGATGGAATAGAACGGCAGACGTTTCTATCGTGTAAAACGCTAAATCGCTTTAAAACCGTAGCCAAGTGCCACTTTCTGCGGTGGGAGTAGAACGGCTTTCTCTTGCGCCAAACGCTATTCCGACGATCGGCGAATGGCTGCAGAAAGACGAGCGATCCAATTTGTCCGCCACCTAACAATCAGCTGATCGCAGTTTTGTGTTTGGTTCTTGCTCCTTTTTAATGGTTATGTATAAGTAAAATTTTCGCTGCTCAAAATGAAGGGAGTGAAAAAATGTTCCGTAGACCTCGTTTTAACCATAACTTCGGAATAATAAACAAAATTTCGCAATTCATTCAAGGTTTTCGATTGAAGCAAGGTACTTTGAGCGTTGTGAATTAAAATAAGGAAATAAAAGTAAGTGATTACAAATATTGTTTCATATGAATCTTCATATTGCGTGACATGTGCATTCATACTAAGCAAACATTTAATTTTTACAGGTGTTGTGTGCTTTCTTTCCTTGACACATGGTCTTGCCTAAACCGAACTTAACCATTGTGGATAATTTACAACAAGGGGCACCTAGCAAATGCGTTGAATAATAAGATATGGGTGCATTTTAGGGTAATGATGTGATGGCAAGCAGGGTTCAATTTCCAAAACTTCTCAAAGAAAACTTATTGAACAGAAGTGAGTAGAACGATGCCTTTTAAAAATACGATGTAATGTCCACAATTCTTTCAGGTTCTTGAGCACCTTTGGGCGTAAACTATGTGGAGGCGGTGCCCATTTTCCATACTCTATTCTATTAATACATGACTATGATATCATTTCACGAACTCATATGTATTCACTTTTTCATATATGCATTAATAATATTTATATGCTTACATTACAGATGTTAAATATGTTTGTATGATATTTTTAGATACCTTAGATTAAAATTGTTCTTCAATGATGATGTGATACAAATATGTTGGTATTATGTATTTCTATTAATTGTTTCTATTTTTCTATGTATACGTACAGGATCAATTAAAATATCTATCTATTTATTGACGTAAATTCCGACTACAAAGTGAGAAATGATTGATGAGTGAACGATAGGTCTTTTTTGTGCATAGGTATCATTTGGTAAATAAATGAACATGAAATATAACTTTCTCATCATATTTTTAACTTCTCTAAGTGCTAGAAGTTGTTCTATAATTTAGGTATTACTCACATTTTTTCACCTTGACTAACAAAGGGCATTTTTTTGTATAAAAAAATACAAATAGTTGTGATTCTTACCCATTTATACTTTCTCATGTGCTTTTTCAGATCGTTGCTAAATTACAAAACGTTATTTTTTACTGACATTCGATCTGGACATATATTGTTAGATTTGATAATTCGCACATTTATTGCCATTTTTGAAAATTAAAATTCACTACAATTATTAGTATGATTCTCACAAAAGCAAAGTTTCTGTTGAAAAGATATGGTTTGTCTTCATTTTTATTCATAGGTAATAGAAAAAGCCCAAAATAACCTTAAAAAAAAAACGGATTTCGTTTATAGACTAATGCTATTAACAGTGATTTACCAACGCTCTTAACATTCAAACACTAATTCCCGCGTAAAAGGTTACGCCCCTTTCGAAAGGCATAGAGTCCTATTTTGACAGTTTCTTTCGACTAACATAGAATAACACGGCCGACTTTTCCATCACCGCGATAGAACTAATGGAAATAATTTTTCGTTATTTGTTATTGCCTAATAAAACTAGGTGTTCATCTTACAATTAGGAATATTTTCTTGATATTTATTGAAAGTTGGTATCCTATCTTATTGTGCAGTAATTTCGAGGTATGTATACAAATTATGTATGTTTGAATTATAGGTACGTAAAGGATTATTTCAAGAAAACAGTTTTCAAGGCGAAGTAAACTTCGTATGATGTAGGTAGGTGAATTAATTGATAATCCATCATTAAAGATACAGATGAGCATAAAAATTTGTAACAAATAATTTAACACATCAAGAAGACCCACTGTTTCCACTTTGACATCTCGATATTATAGAAATTAAAACATGTAAATAATAGGTACGTTTATTCCAATTTCCCAACGGAATATACAATTATGATGAAAGAATGTATACTCCTGTTTATGTTTTCGCACGAGAGTTATCGCTGTATCAAATCACAAAACTTCGACGAGTTTTTTTTACCAACGAAAAATATCTGTCGCCGTGATGAGCTGTTCAACTGATGATCCATAGACGCTATTGATAAGTATCCAAATGTTCGCGCCATAATTTCGTCTCTTAGGG
This sequence comes from Novius pumilus, assembly GCA_020654155.1. Lineage (NCBI taxonomy): Eukaryota > Metazoa > Arthropoda > Insecta > Coleoptera > Coccinellidae > Novius > Novius pumilus. The sequence goes on from JAIFOV010000084.1 coordinate 43,214, forward strand.
CCCTTTCATATTAGGATTCGTGAATCGGATTCTCGTAGCCCAGATTCAAATGTTACGTTGCAGCAAATGGAACCTTTCAGATTACGATTCAGATTCTTTATAGCTTTGGGATTCTTTATTGCTCGGTTGACACGTTCTTGTGTTTTTTGCTCCGGTAGCCGGATTCAAAACTTACGTTAGAACAAATTAACCTTTTCACATTAGGATTCAGATTCTTTATGAGCTTGCGATTCAAAAACATTTCGTCGATCGGTGTTTTCGGTCGCCGGAATTCTTTACGAGCGCAGTAACCAAAACAAATATGTGTTAAGTAATTTAATCCCGACTTGTTCTTCACGTTTGTTCGTGCGTCTGTCATCAGGACATTGGAGATATGCCCTCCGCAAGGGATGCGTTATATTATTTTTTCCAAACAGGTTTTGGGGTATTGTAACAAACGACGATACCTTTTTCATCACGCTCTTGATTTATTTTATGTACCCAAGTTTTCCTATTTCTCTTTCTATTTTTCGTGAATAAATACCACAAACGTATCACTTCTAATTCATCCATGTTGCTCTTGTTAAACTCGAATAAGGAACGCAAATATGGGTAAATAATTATATGAGAGCCGAGCGCGTTAAGTGGAACAATAATAAAAATAGAGTGGGGTAACGCAACGTCAATCGTTCGAAATTCGGAATCTGTAATATGAAACGCACCAAATTCGTTTGTTTATTAAACAAATTTTATGGGAATCGGATTCAATAATCCTAATATGAAAGGGCCCTTATTTACTTTGATCTTCGTTGCTTTTCTCGCGGCCGGTACCGTACGTGATGATAACAGTTTATGTTTAGAATACGTTAGACAAAATAAGTTTAGTATGCAGATGTAAAAAATAAAAGAAATTGATCGGACCGTTTCAGATTCATTCCGAAAGTGAACTTGTGTTGTGCTACTTCACTTGGAAAAATTTCCACAAAGGAACTGATTTTTGCGATTTTATGAAAAATTTTTTTGATAAAAGTTTTCATTTATCGTGTTATCAAATTATGGGCCAGAGAAAGTCCTTTGGAAAAAAACGCAGCAATCAAGCCAAAGCAAATAGAAAAAATATCAGTAAACAATATGAAACAAATAACTACCCTCAGGAGAATGAGCATTTAAAATCCCAGTCGGAAAATGAGTACGACTTCAACTCTATCACTAGAAAACTACGAAGAGTGAGTTTTTCAATATCTATTTATGTTTTCATCTATCCACTCAAGAATTAAATATTTACAACATCGAATTGTTCATATTTTCATTTCAGGATATCAAGAATTGAACTAGAAACTGAGAAAGAAGTAACGCCATTCATTTGTGGAAATCGATTGATTGGAATCAATTATTTTCTAAAAAACACTATTCGTTTACAATACGATCATTCGAAATATTGCGTTGGTGGACAACTATATCTTTTCGGGGAAACCAAAAACGGACTACATAGTATTTTTTATCTTAAATGTAAGGTCTGTAACAAAGAAGAAATAATACATTCTACTGAACCAGAGAAACAAAATTTGAATAAGGCTACCGTGTGGGCAACACTATCGACTGGGGGTACATTTGCACACACGACAGAGTTTTTAAGTGTACTAAATGTGCCTACACTGAGCCGCGGTGTGTTTTTCAAAACTCAACGGTGCCTTGGAAATGTATGTCGAAGTAAAGGTGTGTTTTATTGTGTAATGATTTTTTTTAGATATGGAAAGAGTCATTATGGAATGGAATAAAAATGGCTGGGAAGGAAAAACACAAATTAGCGTTAGCTGCCGGAAGGGTAGACACAGACGTGATACCTTAAATTACCGTTTACTTGGATGGAGGTTGGTCTAAAAGGAGTTACGGTCATTCTTACAACGCATCATCTGGTGTTGTATGTATTTTGTCATCATACCGCTTCATCGATTCCTGAGTCAACCTATTTAGGCTGTTATAATTGGAAAAGCGACTGGCAAAGTGTTATATGTTGGAGTCAGAAATAAGGTTTGCAGCATTTGCCAAAGAAATGAAGGCCGTGAACATATCTGCTTCCGGAATTGGACTGGATCGTCGTCAGCAATGGAGGCAGATATAAATGTGGAGGGATTTAGGAACAGTATTCAGATGCATGGTTTAAGATACAAAATTATTATCGCAGATGGAGACTCCCCAGTTTTATCCCACATCAGAAAAAAAGTCCCATATGGTCAAGAAGTACTATTATTGATGTATTTGAATAAAATTGTTGATAATTACTAACAAAAATGCATTTTATTCTTCAAGATACATTAAACAATCTTATTTGAAATTGACTCAAACTTACTCAAATTCCCTATTTTTTTTTGGCATGTTCTGAACAGTAGACTGTGGAGTATGTTAATTCATTTGAAAGATGAATTTTTGTTAGACGTGTAAAGAAGTTTTTACTTCGAAAAATTTTTTTATTGGCACGATATGTGTTTTGAAATAAACCAAATTCTTGACATTTTACGAATGTCCTGGACGTTTTTCAGCGATCTACAGGTGCTCTAGAGAATTTTTCTACGGGCCAAGTAATCAAACTGAATGTTAGTACTCAAAAAAAGTTCCCAGTTCTGGTAAGGAACTCCTAATTTTAGAATTACAACTAATAGAGTAAGGACAAAATTTTACCTTATAAACTGATTTTTTTCTGTTGTCTTCAGAGATTTTTTGAAGTTTAAGGAATAGATTACGACCTTAAATATACTTCAAAGAATCAAATTCAGATTTTATATGTAAGAGAAAACCCGTTTTTCTCAAGAAATGGTAGCTTATACTTACCACTTTTTTCGATTTTTTATCACTTTCAAATTGATTTCACGGAAAATGGTACGAGATCTATGAAATTAATAACATTTTGTGACCTTAATAAAGGTTCACGGGTCCTATTTCAGTTTCCAGATTGCAAATCAGATAATGTGGTCATAAGATATGGTAGCGCAAAATTAGTCATTTTTACGGTCTGCCGTAGACGCCCCCCTTAAGCGACGCATCGCTCTTCTCTGTGGAAAAATAAAGCGTGAAAAAATTTTTCTGGTCCTTCGGAAAACATACAAACCACATATTAACGCGACAATACTAAAGATTTTTTAACATTTTCTAATATAACTCAATTTCTAAAACCACCAACGCTCTGAAGTTTTTACTATTCAATTCCTATCACATAGGGCAACATTCGCCTCGCTTACTATTCCAACCTAAAATGAACCGTTTCTGAGAAAACATTTTTTGAAATCTTCTGAAAGTACTGTTTTTTTGATGAGTCATAACTCGAATGATAATCATTGCACCGCTTTAGGTCTTTCACTGAACGTCCCGCCATAATTTCATGAACAATTGCTTCTATCCTCGTTTTTAGCTATGGCCTACCGTTTTCAAGAAAATCGATGAGATACCTAAAAATAATCGATTCGGTGCCTTTAACTTGGGCATTCTTATGCACGCATTTCCGACTTTGAACGAAACGCGACCGTTCGAAGCAGTCATCATTCTCATCAATACTCGATACCCCGAATGCCGAAAAGAGGAAAGCATTTCGGATAGTGAACTCGTAGAGACGAGAGACGCTATCGTCGGTTCTATACCTTTCGATCTCTTTCCCTATTGTCTGCATTCTAAGTTTATTATATACTAGTATTTTCCGTCTAGGTGAAGTGCAGTATACCGGCTGCTGAATTTCGACCTAAACATATTTACGGCTGTCAGAATAATAGTAGAGGAACACATATGTAAAATTCTAAGTGTCGGAAGTGAATATTTACGGAGATATAATTATTTAAAATTTGCATTAAAATTACGTTAGTTTTAGGTTAGGTTTGTTTTATGTTAGGTTTGTTTTTAGGTTAGGTTTGTTTTAGGTTAGGTTTGTTTTAGGTTAGTTTTGTTTTAGGTTAGGTTTGTTTTTAGGTTAGGTTTGTTTTAGGTTAGGTTTGTTTTAGGTTAGGTTTGTTTTAGGTTAGTTTTGTTTTAGGTTAGGTTTGTTTTTAGGTTAGGTTTGTTTTAGGTTAGGTTTGTTTTAGGTTAGGTTTGTTTTTAGGTTAGGTTTGTTTTAGGTTAGGTTTGTTTTAGGTTAGTTTTGTTTTAGGTTAGGTTTATTTTTAGGTTAGGTTTGTTTTAGGTTAGGTTTGTTTTAAGTTTATTTTTGTTTTTAGATTAGGTTTGTTTTAAGTTAGATTAGTTCTAGGTTAGGTTTGTTTTAGGGTAGGTTTTTTTTAGGTTAGGTTTGTTTTTAGGTTAGGTTTGTTTTAGGTTAAGTTAGTTTTAGGTTAGGTTTGTTTTAGGTTAGGTTAGTTTTAGGTTAGGTTAGTTTTAGGCACAAGTCGAGTAAACCACCTCTTGGGTGACTTGGAAACGTTTACATGGCTGATTGGTTTCTCTCACTGAACGCCACTGGCCTATACAAACTTCAATATTTGATAAAATATTCCCTCGTCAGATCCATCTAGCGGATAACTAATTGATCGCATAGAGTTTTAATATTGCAGTTTCCATCTTTCATTTATCCGAATAAGGGCTACTATACGCATGCGCAGTTGTGGATTCCATCAATTATGTGTAGGTTTTAATGCAAATTTTAAATATTAATATCTCCGTAAATATTCACTTCCGACACTTAGAATTTTACATATGTGTTCCTCTAATATTATTCTAACAGCCGTAAATATTTTTAGGTCGAAATTCAGCAGCCGGTATACTGCACTATTTCCCCTGTCTAAATCTAAGTAGTCTGATAGTTTTAGTAAATTTGTTAGGGAATAACCAGTTGGCTGTTGTACGTTGTCAAAAATAATATAAAGTTCTCAAATCGTATTGTAAATAGCTTGTAAAATAGCTCTTTAGCCCTACACCACTTGCTGAGTAAAACATAACAACCAACCCAAAACGAATACGCGGCTTGTGAAGTCAATCCGCGTGGATCAACCGATTTTCTTCGGTGGACATCGAGGAATAGTCGATCCAGCCCAAACATATGGTCCTTCGAGCCGGATAAATCAGTGCAAGAATCAATTTTAGAGTTATGTACACATCATCGAATTGAATCGTGAAATCGTGACGCAGCCGAAAATCACTGCAGAACCACAAAACATCAAAAAATTCTTGCCTCGAGGAAGCTTTCCGAAATAGTTAGTCTTTGTTTTGACCTACGAGTGGAAACAATCTACAAAGACAAAATACGAAACTGAAGTTAACGATCACCCACCCACTGCTGATTCGAAGCAAACGTACGTAATTCGTTAATTCATTACAAATCCATCAATTATCAATTTCCCAAATATCACATTCATAAGTCAATAATATTTACAAAATTATGAATCACGAAGAATTAGAATCATTAAAGAGGAAACGTGCAGTAATCAAAACTAAATTGACTAAATCCGAAACTTTCATCAATGATACCAAAAATTCAAGTAGTTTTGGAGATATAAAATTACGCGTCAAAAAATTAGAAGAAAATCAATTGCTCGAGAAATTTGAAGAAATACAAGAAAAAATAAATTCAGATGACGCTTCAGAGTTTGATGAGTTTGAAAAGAAATATTATCATTTACTGGGACGTGCAGAAGACTTGTTAGATCAAAAGAATAATGCCGTTAGTCAACAAAGCGCGATTACAAATACAGGAAGTTTCGCAGCTGAAAACGTAAAATTACCAAGCTTAGAATTGGCCACATTTGACGGAAATCGTAATAATTGGTTAGATTTTCGTAATCAATTCAAATCGGCAGTTCATGGTAATAATAATCTTTCGGGAGTAAAAAATTACAATATCTACATGCTTCAAAAACGAGGCACATCGGGTTATTAGCGCTCTAGAATTTTCAAACGAAAACTACAAAATAGCATGGGATGCATTAATAGAACGGTATGAAAACAATCGACTGATTATACAAAATCATATGAAGGCATTTATGGAATTGCCACCCTTACAAAAAGAGTCGTCGCTAGAATTACGAAAATTAATTGATACAATGAGATCACACTTACGCGCACTCAAATCGCTGGGTGAATCAGTAGATGCTTGGGACACCATTCTAATTTATATAATAACTTCCAAATTAACTAGAACAACTCACAAAGAATGGGAAAATTCGATCACTGGCCGAAACATGCCAAAACTAGATAAGCTTTTCTCATTTTTAGAAGATCACTGCCAAATCTTAGAAGTAACGGCCACAAATTTGAATGCTAAATCATCCTATTACCCAAATTCCTCGAATAATAGCTTTCAAAAACGTCAGGCATTTGGTACCACGCGTCTAGAAGAAACTTGTCCCATTTGTCAAGAAAACATTTCTTACGTCAATGCGAATCGTTCTTGAAATTGACTGTAAGAGATCGAGCAGAATTGATTAAGAAAAATCGCCTTTGTTTCAACTGTTTCAAATCGGGCCATCATAACAAAGAATGCAAGAGATCGAATTGTAGGAAGTGCGGCAGAAAACACGATACTCTTTTGCATTACGACGTAAAACAGGAAATTTTGAATAGTCAAGAGATTTCAAATAATGCGCCCAAATGCACACCTGGCGGATCCCAAGTTTTATGTTCCTTTATAAAATCACAAACGTTGCTTTCTACAGCAATAGTAAATTTCAGATCATACGACGGAAAATTAATCTCGGCGCGCGTTCTGTTAGACAACGGATCGCAATCACACTTCATAACAAAAAGATTTGCGGGAAAATTGCAATTGCCATTTAGACAAGTGAATATTCCAATTTCCAGTTTGAGTTCAGTTGAGACAAAAGTACGTCATTCAATTAAAGCGGAATTATATTCAACGCAAGAAAATTATAAATCAGTAGTAGAATTACTCGTAATCGAAAAAATTTGCGACCGCATACCCAACGAATTTGTCAATCGCCATTCACTAAACATTCCATCGCATTTAAAACTGGTTGATCCCGAATTTGAAAAATTGCGAGAAATCGACGCTCTACTAGGAGTAGAATTATTTTATGATCTACTATGCGTAGGACAAATCAAACTAAATGATAAAGGGGCAAAAATGCAAAAAACTAAGTTAGGGTGGATTATTGCAGGACGAGTGGAAATGCATTCGAAACCAGCTACCGTGAAGAAATGTTTATTAACCACAGATTCGGTTCAAAAATATTTGACGAAATTTTGGTCGGTTGAAGAACTTGAAGATCGTACTTTTTTAAGCGAGGAAGAAGCCAAGGCTGAAACATTTCTTCGAGAAAACACGAAACGAGATCTCGTATCTGGACGATATATCACGCGTTTACCTTTTAACGATAACATTCATAAATTAGGAGAGTCCTGCAAATTCGCCGAAAAACAGTTTCTTTCTCTAGAAAAAAGATTGAATAAAAATTGTTCTCTGAAGACAGAATACGTTGCAAACATGCGAGAAGCTATTGCGTTTAAACATATGGTCGAAATCTCAAAGCACAACATTCCCGCTAAACATTGTTTTCTCCAACAACATCCTGTGATAAAAAACTCTAGCTCTACCACTAAAGTTCGAATTGTGATAAACGCCTCCGCCAAAACCAGCACTGGTGTTTCTTTAAATCAATGCTTAAACGTCGGTCCTGTAGTTCAGAGCAGTAGTTTTGATGTCATGCTCCGGTTTCGAGTACATCAAATTGTTATGTTAGCGGACATCGAAAAAATGTATAAACAGGTACTGTTAGATGATCGTGATGCCTTTTACCAACTCGTTTTTTGGCGCGAAAATATGAATGATCCTCTCCGAATATATAAAATGCCCGTAGTGATGTTTGGCACTTCTTCGGCCGCACATTCTGCCACAAGCACCTTAAATATATTAGCTAAAGATGAAGAAAACAATTATCCTATGGCTAGTGTTGTTTTACGCAGAGATTGTTACGTCGACGATGTTATTACAGGTACAGATGACATAACTGATGCCTGTAAGCTCCGCGAAGAATTGATCAGTCTAACAAAATCAGGGGGTTTTAAATTACGTGAATGGATTTCAAACGATAATTCTGTAATGAAAACTATAAAGTCCGATACTCCAGTCGTCGAAATAATTATAGAAGAGGACGCAAGCACAAAAGCACTTGGAATCCGATGGGATCCAAGATGCGATCAAATACTTTATAAATTTTCTTCAGAAGAATTTGATAAGAATGTAACAAAAGGGTGTTTTGTCGAACATAGCTAGATTATATGATCCGATGGGATTATTAGGACCAGTGGTAGTGAAAGCAAAATTAATAATGCAAGAATTATGGAAGTGCAATATTACGTGGGACGAATCTTTACCTTTGGAATTACATACATCATGGATCGACCTATATACACAATTAGATAGTCTGAACAAAATCAATTTCGAACGTAAAGTAATCATCAAAGACGCAAAACGACTGGAGCTTCACGGGTTTTGCGATGCGAGTGAAAGGGCATACGGTGCATGTATATACATTCGCTCTGTTGATGCCGATAAAAATATTTTCGTTAACCTGTTATGTTCAAAGAATCGAGTTGCTCCATTAAAAACAATTACCATCCCTAAGCTAGAATTGTGCGCTGCCCTTCTGCTCGCCCGCTTGGTCAAAATAGTTTTAAACGCATTCGGCAAAACTATTGATAGAATTTGTTTATGGTTGGATTCTTCTATCGTACTTCAATGGGTAATTACACATCCCAGCACTTTGAAAACCTTCGTAGCAAATCGTGTGGCTGGGATAAATGAATTAACTTCTTCCATGTTTTGGAAACACGTTCCTTCTGAGGAAAACATGGCAGACATTTTGTCTCGCGGCCAATCACCAAATGAATTATTGCAAAACAAAAAATGGACTACGGGCCCTGATTGGCTTCACAAGAACGAATTGTTCTGGCCTGTGGAAACGACAAATAAAGTTCCTATGATCGAACTTAAAACAGTGAAGATTTTCCATACAAGGATAGCCGAGAAGCATTTTGTTGAAAATTATTCTGATTTCTCTAAACTACAAAGAATCGTTGCCTATTTGCTTAGATTTGTCGAAGGTTGCCGTAAAGTAAAAGACAAAACTTATGGGAAATTAACAATTATGGAAATGGATAATGCTAAAAGTGTAATAATAAAGGTAGTTCAAAGGAAACATTTCCAAAAGTCTATTGAATCACTTTCAAGCAATAAAGGGCTTCCCAATAAAGATAATCTAACCGCATTAAATCCATTTTTAGACGAATTAGGATTCCTTCGCGTGGGTGGTAGATTAAGATGTTCGGAATTAACGTATTTCGCGAAACATCCCATACTTTTGCCAAAGAATGAACATACAACCGAATTAATTATTCGTCAAGTTTATGAATCAAACTATCACTGCGGCGCTCACGCTACTCTAAATGCTGTCAGATTAAAGTATTGGCCCTTAAACGGCAAAGTTCTGACAGAGAATATAATTCGTCGTTGTGTTAAATGTTGTCGATTTACACCGTCAAAATCTCCTTATTATATGGGAGACCTACCGCGCGATAGGATAACACCTTCTAGACCTTTCTTACATACAGGAGTTGATTATTGCGGACCTTTTCATATCAAGGAAAAGAAATTGAGAAATCGTGGAAAGGCGAAGGTTTATGCTTGCATATTTACATGTTTTTCGACAAAAGCCGTTCACATCGAATTAGTTAGTTATAGGAGCTAAGAATCGAATGGAATTTGTAAACAATTATTTGTCGTTCAAGGAAAACAACATGTTTCAGGATTATCTTTTACATAAAAATATCGAATGGCACTTCTCTCCCCCTAACTCTCCCCATTTTGGTGGGCTATGGGAGGCTGCCGTAAAATCGTTAAAAACATTTTTACAATGCCGTAGGAGACAGGTTGTATACATATGAAGAATTATTGACTTATGTATGTGAAATCGAAGCCATCCTAAACTCCCGACCCATCACTCCCATTTCCGAAGATCCCAACGATTTGCGTGCTCTGAGTCCCGCTCATTTCCTAATTGGATCTGAATTAACGAGCTTGCCCGAGATTCCTTTGGCCGAAGTTGCTGAAAATCGATTATCCAATTGGGAATCCGTGCAAAGGGCCAAGCAGTACTTTTGGCGTCGGTAGTCGGTTGAGTACCTTAATCATCTTCATGTGCGCTCCAAATGGCAAACGAAAAACATTGCTAATGTTAAAGTTGGGACCATGGTGACTATTCGAGAAGATAATGTGGCACCGCGTCATTGGAAATTGGGAAGAGTTACAAACGTTTTCCCTGGAAAAGACGGCTTTGTTCGCGTAGTGGAAGTGAAAACTATATCGGGTGTATTGAAACGAAGTGTTACCAGAGTGGCACCATTACCGGTTGAATAATCGTGTCTTTTTTGTGTTAAAAAAAAAACATTGAAATGATTGAATATTTATAAATTGTTTTGTATTTGCCTTTATGAATCTGTCAGAAAAATCAATTCAGCTTTCATATTAAGCTATTTGTTTGTAATTTGTGTCAATAATATTATCTGTTTTATTTAAGTCATCTTAAGTTAATTGTTTTATTTGTTGAACATGTTCGTTCAAGGCGGGAGTATTGGTCATAAGATATGGTAGCGCAAAATTAGTCATTTTACGGTCTGCCGTAGACGCCCCCCTTAAGCGACGCATCGCTCTTCTCTGTGGAAAAATAAAGCGTGAAAAAATTTTTCTGGTCCTTCGGAAAACATACAAACCACATATTAACGCGACAATACTAAAGATTTTTTAACATTTTCTAATATAACTCAATTTCTAAAACCACCAACGCTCTGAAGTTTTTACTATTCAATTCCTATCACATAGGGCAACATTCGCCTCGCTTACTATTCCAACCTAAAATGAACCGTTTCTGAGAAAACATTTTTTGAAATCTTCTGAAAGTACTGTTTTTTTGATGAGTCATAACTCGAATGATAATCATTGCACCGCTTTAGGTCTTTCACTGAACGTCCCGCCATAATTTCATGAACAATTGCTTCTATCCTCGTTTTTAGCTATGGCCTACCGTTTTCAAGAAAATCGATGAGATACCTAAAAATAATCGATTCGGTGCCTTTAACTTGGGCATTCTTATGCACGCATTTCCGACTTTGAACGAAACGCGACCGTTCGAAGCAGTCATCATTCTCATCAATACTCGATACCCCGAATGCCGAAAAGAGGAAAGCATTTCGGATAGTGAACTCGTAGAGACGAGAGACGCTATCGTCGGTTCTATACCTTTCGATCTCTTTCCCTATTGTCTGCATTCTAAGTTTATTATATACTAGTATTTTCCGTCTAGGGTGAAGTGCAGTATACCGGCTGCTGAATTTCGACCTAAACATATTTACGGCTGTCAGAATAATAGTAGAGGAACACATATGTAAAATTCTAAGTGTCGGAAGTGAATATTTACGGAGATATAATTATTTAAAATTTGCATTAAAACATACACAAAATTGACGGCATCCATAACTGCGCATGCGTGTATTCTGCCGTTTAGCCGAGTGGAATAGATGTCAAGGATCGGCAACCCACAACGTGCTTCAATCCGCCAGTGGCGGCTCGACCGTCCGGATTGGTTTTTGTTTGTAGAGAAAAATGAATAAGGCAAATTTTGGTCTTCGCGTGTAATGAAAATGTTATCAGTCAATCCGGTTCTTATTTCTAATTAAAAACTATCACGATCTTTTTGAATGCCTCCCTTATGAAAGTTACGTTTCTTTAAAAGTTTACATATCGATTAGAAAAGGTGGATCCGATGGAAGCTCTGCTAGACGCAGTTCGATGCCAGTATGGCGACTATCAATTGCTGTTTAATAGGGTAAACTGTCCTTTTAGGCGAAGGCCTAATGATAACTGACCAAAATAAACAAAATGGATCTCACTGAACGCCACTGGCCTATACAAACTTCAATATTTGATAAAATATTCCTCGTCAGATCCATCTAGCGGATAACTAATTGATCGCATAGAGTTTTAATATTGCAGTTTCCATCTTTCATTTATCCGAATAAGGGCTACTATACGCATCCGACACTAATAGAATTTTACATATGTGTTCCTCTAATATTATTCTAACAGCCGTAAATATTTTTAGGTCGAAATTCAGCAGCCGGTATACTGCACTATTTCCCCTGTCTAAATCTAAGTAGTCTGATAGTTTTAGTAAATTTGTTAGGGAATAACCAGTTGGCTGTTGTACGTTGTCAAAAATAATATAAAGTTCTCAAATCGTATTGTAAATAGCTTGTAAAATAGCTCTTTAGCCCTACACCACTTGCTGAGTAAAACATAACAACCAACCCAAAACGAATACGCGGCTTGTGAAGTCAATCCGCGTGGATCAACCGATTTTCTTCGGTGGACATCGAGGAATAGTCGATCCAGCCCAAACATATGGTCCTTCGAGCCGGATAAATCAGTGCAAGAATCAATTTTAGAGTTATGTACACATCATCGAATTGAATCGTGAAATCGTGACGCAGCCGAAAATCACTGCAGAACCACAAAACATCAAAAAATTCTTGCCTCGAGGAAGCTTTCCGAAATAGTTAGTCTTTGTTTTGACCTACGAGTGGAAACAATCTACAAAGACAAAATACGAAACTGAAGTTAACGATCACCCACCCACTGCTGATTCGAAGCAAACGTACGTAATTCGTTAATTCATTACAAATCCATCAATTATCAATTTCCCAAATATCACATTCATAAGTCAATAATATTTACAAAATTATGAATCACGAAGAATTAGAATCATTAAAGAGGAAACGTGCAGTAATCAAAACTAAATTGACTAAATCCGAAACTTTCATCAATGATACCAAAAATTCAAGTAGTTTTGGAGATATAAAATTACGCGTCAAAAATTAGAAGAAAATCAATTGCTCGAGAAATTTGAAGAAATACAAGAAAAAATAAATTCAGATGACGCTTCAGAGTTTGATGAGTTTGAAAAGAAATATTATCATTTACTGGGACGTGCAGAAGACTTGTTAGATCAAAAGAATAATGCCGTTAGTCAACAAAGCGCGATTACAAATACAGGAAGTTTCGCAGCTGAAAACGTAAAATTACCAAGCTTAGAATTGGCCACATTTGACGGAAATCGTAATAATTGGTTAGATTTTCGTAATCAATTCAAATCGGCAGTTCATGGTAATAATAATCTTTCGGGAGTAAAAAATTACAATATCTACATGCTTCAAAAACGAGGCACATCGGGTTATTAGCGCTCTAGAATTTTCAAACGAAAACTACAAAATAGCATGGGATGCATTAATAGAACGGTATGAAAACAATCGACTGATTATACAAAATCATATGAAGGCATTTATGGAATTGCCACCCTTACAAAAAGAGTCGTCGCTAGAATTACGAAAATTAATTGATACAATGAGATCACACTTACGCGCACTCAAATCGCTGGGTGAATCAGTAGATGCTTGGGACACCATTCTAATTTATATAATAACTTCCAAATTAACTAGAACAACTCACAAAGAATGGGAAAATTCGATCACTGGCCGAAACATGCCAAAACTAGATAAGCTTTTCTCATTTTTAGAAGATCACTGCCAAATCTTAGAAGTAACGGCCACAAATTTGAATGCTAAATCATCCTATTACCCAAATTCCTCGAATAATAGCTTTCAAAAACGTCAGGCATTTGGTACCACGCGTCTAGAAGAAACTTGTCCCATTTGTCAAGAAAAACATTTCTTACGTCAATGCGAATCGTTCTTGAAATTGACTGTAAGAGATCGAGCAGAATTGATTAAGAAAAATCGCCTTTGTTTCAACTGTTTCAAATCGGGCCATCATAACAAAGAATGCAAGAGATCGAATTGTAGGAAGTGCGGCAGAAAACACGATACTCTTTTGCATTACGACGTAAAACAGGAAATTTTGAATAGTCAAGAGATTTCAAATAATGCGCCCAAATGCACACCTGGCGGATCCCAAGTTTTATGTTCCTTTATAAAATCACAAACGTTGCTTTCTACAGCAATAGTAAATTTCAGATCATACGACGGAAAATTAATCTCGGCGCGCGTTCTGTTAGACAACGGATCGCAATCACACTTCATAACAAAAAGATTTGCGGGAAAATTGCAATTGCCATTTAGACAAGTGAATATTCCAATTTCCAGTTTGAGTTCAGTTGAGACAAAAGTACGTCATTCAATTAAAGCGGAATTATATTCAACGCAAGAAAATTATAAATCAGTAGTAGAATTACTCGTAATCGAAAAAATTTGCGACCGCATACCCAACGAATTTGTCAATCGCCATTCACTAAACATTCCATCGCATTTAAAACTGGTTGATCCCGAATTTGAAAAATTGCGAGAAATCGACGCTCTACTAGGAGTAGAATTATTTTATGATCTACTATGCGTAGGACAAATCAAACTAAATGATAAAGGGGCAAAAATGCAAAAAACTAAGTTAGGGTGGATTATTGCAGGACGAGTGGAAATGCATTCGAAACCAGCTACCGTGAAGAAATGTTTATTAACCACAGATTCGGTTCAAAAATATTTGACGAAATTTTGGTCGGTTGAAGAACTTGAAGATCGTACTTTTTTAAGCGAGGAAGAAGCCAAGGCTGAAACATTTCTTCGAGAAAACACGAAACGAGATCTCGTATCTGGACGATATATCACGCGTTTACCTTTTAACGATAACATTCATAAATTAGGAGAGTCCTGCAAATTCGCCGAAAAACAGTTTCTTTCTCTAGAAAAAAGATTGAATAAAAATTGTTCTCTGAAGACAGAATACGTTGCAAACATGCGAGAAGCTATTGCGTTTAAACATATGGTCGAAATCTCAAAGCACAACATTCCCGCTAAACATTGTTTTCTCCAACAACATCCTGTGATAAAAAACTCTAGCTCTACCACTAAAGTTCGAATTGTGATAAACGCCTCCGCCAAAACCAGCACTGGTGTTTCTTTAAATCAATGCTTAAACGTCGGTCCTGTAGTTCAGAGCAGTAGTTTTGATGTCATGCTCCGGTTTCGAGTACATCAAATTGTTATGTTAGCGGACATCGAAAAAATGTATAAACAGGTACTGTTAGATGATCGTGATGCCTTTTACCAACTCGTTTTTTGGCGCGAAAATATGAATGATCCTCTCCGAATATATAAAATGCCCGTAGTGATGTTTGGCACTTCTTCGGCCGCACATTCTGCCACAAGCACCTTAAATATATTAGCTAAAGATGAAGAAAACAATTATCCTATGGCTAGTGTTGTTTTACGCAGAGATTGTTACGTCGACGATGTTATTACAGGTACAGATGACATAACTGATGCCTGTAAGCTCCGCGAAGAATTGATCAGTCTAACAAAATCAGGGGGTTTTAAATTACGTGAATGGATTTCAAACGATAATTCTGTAATGAAAACTATAAAGTCCGATACTCCAGTCGTCGAAATAATTATAGAAGAGGACGCAAGCACAAAAGCACTTGGAATCCGATGGGATCCAAGATGCGATCAAATACTTTATAAATTTTCTTCAGAAGAATTTGATAAGAATGTAACAAAAAGGGGTGTTTTGTCGAACATAGCTAGATTATATGATCCGATGGGATTATTAGGACCAGTGGTAGTGAAAGCAAAATTAATAATGCAAGAATTATGGAAGTGCAATATTACGTGGGACGAATCTTTACCTTTGGAATTACATACATCATGGATCGACCTATATACACAATTAGATAGTCTGAACAAAATCAATTTCGAACGTAAAGTAATCATCAAAGACGCAAAACGACTGGAGCTTCACGGGTTTTGCGATGCGAGTGAAAGGGCATACGGTGCATGTATATACATTCGCTCTGTTGATGCCGATAAAAATATTTTCGTTAACCTGTTATGTTCAAAGAATCGAGTTGCTCCATTAAAAACAATTACCATCCCTAAGCTAGAATTGTGCGCTGCCCTTCTGCTCGCCCGCTTGGTCAAAATAGTTTTAAACGCATTCGGCAAAACTATTGATAGAATTTGTTTATGGTTGGATTCTTCTATCGTACTTCAATGGGTAATTACACATCCCAGCACTTTGAAAACCTTCGTAGCAAATCGTGTGGCTGGGATAAATGAATTAACTTCTTCCATGTTTTGGAAACACGTTCCTTCTGAGGAAAACATGGCAGACATTTTGTCTCGCGGCCAATCACCAAATGAATTATTGCAAAACAAAAAATGGACTACGGGCCCTGATTGGCTTCACAAGAACGAATTGTTCTGGCCTGTGGAAACGACAAATAAAGTTCCTATGATCGAACTTAAAACAGTGAAGATTTTCCATACAAGGATAGCCGAGAAGCATTTTGTTGAAAATTATTCTGATTTCTCTAAACTACAAAGAATCGTTGCCTATTTGCTTAGATTTGTCGAAGGTTGCCGTAAAGTAAAAGACAAAACTTATGGGAAATTAACAATTATGGAAATGGATAATGCTAAAAGTGTAATAATAAAGGTAGTTCAAAGGAAACATTTCCAAAAGTCTATTGAATCACTTTCAAGCAATAAAGGGCTTCCCAATAAAGATAATCTAACCGCATTAAATCCATTTTTAGACGAATTAGGATTCCTTCGCGTGGGTGGTAGATTAAGATGTTCGGAATTAACGTATTTCGCGAAACATCCCATACTTTTGCCAAAGAATGAACATACAACCGAATTAATTATTCGTCAAGTTTATGAATCAAACTATCACTGCGGCGCTCACGCTACTCTAAATGCTGTCAGATTAAAGTATTGGCCCTTAAACGGCAAAGTTCTGACAGAGAATATAATTCGTCGTTGTGTTAAATGTTGTCGATTTACACCGTCAAAATCTCCTTATTATATGGGAGACCTACCGCGCGATAGGATAACACCTTCTAGACCTTTCTTACATACAGGAGTTGATTATTGCGGACCTTTTCATATCAAGGAAAAGAAATTGAGAAATCGTGGAAAGGCGAAGGTTTATGCTTGCATATTTACATGTTTTTCGACAAAAGCCGTTCACATCGAATTAGTTAGTTATAGGAGCTAAGAATCGAATGGAATTTGTAAACAATTATTTGTCGTTCAAGGAAAACAACATGTTTCAGGATTATCTTTTACATAAAAATATCGAATGGCACTTCTCTCCCCCTAACTCTCCCCATTTTGGTGGGCTATGGGAGGCTGCCGTAAAATCGTTAAAAAAACATTTTTACAATGCCGTAGGAGACAGGTTGTATACATATGAAGAATTATTGACTTATGTATGTGAAATCGAAGCCATCCTAAACTCCCGACCCATCACTCCCATTTCCGAAGATCCCAACGATTTGCGTGCTCTGAGTCCCGCTCATTTCCTAATTGGATCTGAATTAACGAGCTTGCCCGAGATTCCTTTGGCCGAAGTTGCTGAAAATCGATTATCCAATTGGGAATCCGTGCAAAGGGCCAAGCAGTACTTTTGGCGTCGGTAGTCGGTTGAGTACCTTAATCATCTTCATGTGCGCTCCAAATGGCAAACGAAAAACATTGCTAATGTTAAAGTTGGGACCATGGTGACTATTCGAGAAGATAATGTGGCACCGCGTCATTGGAAATTGGGAAGAGTTACAAACGTTTTCCCTGGAAAAGACGGCTTTGTTCGCGTAGTGGAAGTGAAAACTATATCGGGTGTATTGAAACGAAGTGTTACCAGAGTGGCACCATTACCGGTTGAATAATCGTGTCTTTTTTGTGTTAAAAAAAAAACATTGAAATGATTGAATATTTATAAATTGTTTTGTATTTGCCTTTATGAATCTGTCAGAAAAATCAATTCAGCTTTCATATTAAGCTATTTGTTTGTAATTTGTGTCAATAATATTATCTGTTTTATTTAAGTCATCTTAAGTTAATTGTTTTATTTGTTGAACATGTTCGTTCAAGGCGGGGAGTATGTCTGCATTCTAAGTTTATTATATACTAGTATTCCCTGTCTAAATCTAAGTAGTCTGATAGTTTTAGTAAATTTGTTAGGAAATAACCAGTTGGCTGTTGTACGTTGTCAAAAATAATATAAAGTTCTCAAATCGTATTGTAAATAGCTTGTAAAATAGCTCTTTAGCCCTACACCATTTGCTGAGTAATACATAACAACCAACCCAAAACGAATACGCGGCTTGTGAAGTCAATCCGCGTGGATCAACCGATTTTCTTCGGTGGACATCGAGGAATAGTCGATCCAGCCCAAACACCTATTGAACTGTTTCGTTTGCTCGATGGAAAAATCGATTTAATTACTAATTCTTGTCCGAATCAATTCGATATTGGGATTAACACGCCTGTTTTTCAGATGATGTGCACTACGTTCCGTAAATTTACGTTTAGTAGGAATATCAGTTCATATCCGATAAGATGAAGCACAATTCCAACAGATGGAACTTCTAAGTTTTCATTATAAATCCAATCTGCCAACTTTTTCAGTCACAAAATGAATCATGGTTGAAATTTGTAATAGTTGCAAACTTCATTACGCATCTGATATATTACACTGACCATTTGCAAGCGTATACCTCCCGTTCTGGTATTAGCAGAGCTAAATTACTCTCTGTCTTTGATCCATAACTCACTTTAAAATCGTATAGCCCCGCTTTGGTTTGATCAAAGCCGAAATGAAAAATAAAATAAAAATTGGAAAAATAATTTCACAGATTTTCGATTACTACTATGAAAATAAACTTATATAAGAGAAAAATATTCTTTTCAATGGCCTAGAATAAAAGAATAGCATAACATAACGACGAAGAAATTACTTCACACTCTTCAATATGGATACTTAAAAAACAAATGAAAATCATCATCCGCACACTTCAAAATCTTATTTTATCGCTACACTCCGATCACAGCCTTTCATCCCGTGACATTCACATCGAAAATCGACCGCATTACAACCAAATATTCTCCCAATTTTCGTAATGATTTTGGATTCCAGACAAACTCGTTACGCCTATAGTGACATAAAAGATCGGATAGAAATAAAAAAAGGCGGCCGACTGCCGCCGGAGGGGCCGGTGGCCCCGACTTGTTTATGTTGGTTTTTATGCGGGACGAGTATTATCGTTGTGGGTTTTCACTGATGAATGTTGAACGGTGGAATAATCAATCAGTTTAGTTTGTTCTCGGATGTAGTTACTTTATTTTCGGTTTCTTCTTCATAGATATGTTGTTGTACAACCCCTAAACAATGCGTTCATTATGTTTAAGATTATGCTTAGTTTGCAATCTAATAATTCCTTTGTCTGCCAACAAAAAGGAAGGATCCTCTACTTCATTCATTTCAACAATTTGTCTGTAACGATGACGTTTCGGGATCTCGTTATTTAAAAACGATGTTAATTTAATAATCATTATTAGTATTATAGGGTATTTTGATCCCTACAAACCGTCTCTTCTGAGTACATCCTTGATCACATCAGTACACTATATCGATTATTAAATTATTAAAAATTGTACACAATAATTATGTCGAAATATAATGAAATGTCGTGTATCGTCCACAATTTTTTTTAATACTAAGAAAGTTCCTAGATCACACCTAACCAATTTTGCATGTTTCTTTTCAAAATATGTGTTGTAGAAGGATAGCCTTCTCAAAAGTGTGGTACGTGAACTCCTAAGGGTTCGTTGTTCTGCACAAGGAGTTCGTGACAAGATTTACGCCAAATGGTAACTTGATGAAAGCAGGACACCTACTGAATTGGTCGCTCAGAATCAGCA
This sequence comes from Novius pumilus, assembly GCA_020654155.1. Taxonomy (NCBI): domain Eukaryota; kingdom Metazoa; phylum Arthropoda; class Insecta; order Coleoptera; family Coccinellidae; genus Novius; species Novius pumilus. The sequence continues at coordinate 62,951 of JAIFOV010000084.1, forward strand.
ATAATCTAAAAATGGTTCAATGTTACTCCCCAAATTGAGTCAATTTGTAAAACAAAAACAAAGACCACCAGTCACATAGATATAGGCATATCACTTTTAGTGCTGTATTTTTACTTTTTATTGAAACAAAAATGATAAAATGTGAATTTATTGGTATAATCCCCAATATATTATTCATTACAAGATGCGTCGTCCACGCATTAGAGCTAGATTAGCGAGCGTCCTCATTGGGTCGCCCACCAATTACTCCTGGCCATCTATCGGCCGTCCACCAAGCTTATTCCAAAACTTAGAACTACATACGTGCACAGTTTATTTGTGTTATTAGTCAGTTCCAGAGAGTAGAGAATAGAATAAAGGGGCAACGCCGTACTAAATTTGTGGAATACCCCAACGTTAGATGGCGTTAATTTACAGTCGGCGATAGAGAAATCTTTCGTTAAATTTTTAGATTATATTTATTTACAACAGGTGGCTAACCGGTTTTTCACATGATTCTGCATTATGTCAGAGAGTCTATTCTCTACTCTCTGATTATGTAGCATAGCAAAACAAGATAGATGGAGATATTTATCGACTGAACCCGATCAGGGTTGTATCTAGGACTATATAGATCCTGGGTGTACTTCCATATATGGGCTGCTGAATTTCGACCTGAGCTGTTTATGGCTGTTAGAACACTATCAAAGGAGTTCACCTGTAAAATTCTAATTGTCGGAGTTCAATATTTCGCGAGATATTAATATTCAAAGTTTGCATTAAAACACATATAAAACAGACGGAATCCATGTCGGCGCATGCGTATTCAGACGAATGGAATAGACGTCAAAGATGGGCAACCCGCAATACAGAACAGTGGCGGCTCGAGCTGGTGGAATCCGACCAAGATGGTTAAAAGATGAGTAAAAATGTTATTATTTACCAGTTACCAGAACACTGACTTGTAAATATTTCGAAGATATATGTCGCTAATAAAGGAAACTCATGAAATTTTTAAATACTCAATGAATGATGTTCTCTACGAATATTTACCCATAGCAAGCGCAGATCCTGGATTTCGTTAAGGGGAGAAGCACTTTTCGATTTTTTCGCTCAGGGGGATAATTCTTGTCTTAGAGCCTATTTTTTCAGAACATTTTAAAACATTTACTATGAAGAATAATAGTATCGGTCATGTGTCAGGGGGGAGTCAACTGCACCCATTGCGCCCCCTTCGATCCGCGCCGTAAGGCCTGTGAATTCTCGGAATCGAACGAACGTTGACTGCGACAATTATAACATTCGGCTGATAGGAAAAATTGTTTCATCGGCACTGAACTCTCGCCAAATTCCCTGAGGTTTCAAGTTCGGTCGATTCCGAGAAAAAACCCGGTCGGCGAAAATATATAATATCCCCAGGATAAACAAGAGGTCGGTTTTATAGATAGGGCCCTATTGCACTAGCACCGCTAATCTGTGTTGGCGATAATCGTAAAAAGAACACTTGTTTTTGCTTATATCCGAATCTGTACCAATGATTATGCATGTACAATGCCTTCCAGTTCTGCTCCTACTTTCGTAACGAACAGATCAAAAAATATCTTGTGTTGAAATTGTGTGTTTATGATCAATAATTTTTTATTGAGAAAGAGTGTTTTGAGTATTACAGAGTGTCATAGCCATAGTTTTGGGATAAGAAATAAGGGTGCAGGTCTGAAACGAAATATCTTATCTCTCCGTAAATATCTGATTTGTGTGTTGCATGTTTGAAGTTATCCATTAGCTCAATACCTCTTTTTTATTACTTTTTATTAATACTTACTTTTTAATAATAGATAATTTAGTTTCATTAATAGTTTAAGGATGAATCGTCAAAGAAATTTCAACTTAATAAAATTAGCGGGTGTTATGCATGACGATGCGACACTACGTTCATTTTTAATTAGTAAGTCTTTAATAGCAGACGAAAGAAATTGTAAATACTGTCGCCGTTCGATGAAGCTGGATTTTTCCCGTCATCCGGTAATTGGTGAGTTTAGGTGCCAAAGAGCACACGGTCGTGGTCGTGGGATAGTAAAAGAATCGGGTGCCAAAGGCACGTGGTTTGAAAACGCGAAGGTTGGGGTAAGAAAAGCTTTGATACTCACTTACTGTTTCGTTAACAGATTCTCGTTTGACCAAGCTAGAATAGAATGTTCTACAGATAATGACGAATTGCAGGTCTCTGACGAAACAATTAGCGATTGGTATAGCTTTTGCAGGAAATTTGCGTCTTAGCTTTAGACAGGGAATACGCCGACACCGGAAAAATCGGCGGCGATGGCCATTTGATCGAAATCGATGAAATGAAGTTTGGTAGACGGAAGTACCATCGCGGTCGGGTAGTTGAAGGCAGTTGGTTGCTCGGTCTGATAGACCGGGATACCAAAGAATTCAGAATCGAGATATGCCCTAATAATTTAAGGGATACCGATACCCTTCGAACTCTGATCAACAAACACGTGGAACGGGGTAAGTGGAATTGATGCACATTTAAATGTTGACTATTATTCAAAGTTTCAAACGACGTTTGTGAGAAAAATCATACATTTTTGAGAAAATCGTAATCGTATTACGTTTTCTTATTTTTTTCCAGGATCGGAAATCAATACAGATGGGTGGGGTGGATACCATTACCTAGAAGCGGACGGCTTCATTCACCATACCGTGAACCATTCCCACCAGTTTGTTGCTGAAGATGGCACCCATACTAATACCATAGAAAGTCAGTGGAGGCCTTTGCGTCACCGGTTAGCTCGAGGTGGTGTTAAAAAGGATAATTTAGCCGATCATCTATGTGAATATTTATGGATGCAGCTTCAGAAAAGGTTCGGTAGGGATCCGTTTCTACGGATGTTAGAGGATATCTCATGTACGTATTAAATAATTGACATATATGAGAATTAAATTAGCATATCAAATGAATTATGTATGTTATAGATATTCTTTTTTTTTTCATTTGTTTCGTTCTATTTTTTTAGTTTATTTCGTTATTTTACTTTTGCATGTTTGCCATTTTTTGGGTATAGTAGGGCCGAAAGGCGAGACCACCCTTAACGGTCAGCGAGTTGAGTAAACTACCTCTTGGGTGACTTGGAAACGTTTACGACCCTCCACTGGCATACGCAAATTTGAAGATTTCATTAAATATTTCGCGACGTTGTGCCATCTAGCGGACGGACAAAGACAACGCGTCCTGTTTTATATTACAGTTTCCGTCTTTGCTTTTCCATACATCGCTAGCATGAATATGCGAGTTTACGCATGCGCCGACATGGATTCCGTCTGTTTTATATGTGTTTTAATGCAAACTTTGAATATTAATATCTCGCGAAATATTGAACTCCGACAATTAGAATTTTACAGGTGAACTCCTTTGATAGTGTTCTAACAGCCATAAACAGCTCAGGTCGAAATTCAGCAGCCCATATATGGAAGTATATCCTAGATCCTATATCGATCCTGCGCAGGTCTTCCTATATAGGCCGCCGCAAGATAGGGGCAATATAGTTCACAGACGGGAAAAACAAGATCAGATGTCATATATTGGTTCAATATAGATCCGCTGTAGGCCACACCAACATTATTATGGTGCGTCCACATAATGGGCCACTATGCCTTCCAACTAGCAAGGTCGTCGCATTCACGCGTGCTGGGACCCTATGTTTGAGTTCACTCGTAAAATTTCGCATGCGATATACCACTTGCAACGGTGTGAGGGATGTCGTAACTTGATACGAATCGCCAATAATTGAAAGCTAACTCGGTCACGTGATTGTTATTGTGTGGAGTATCATAACCTCATTCACGATATAAATATTTCGGTTATTTCTTTGAAACGATTTTCCTATTTATTTTGTGTTAAATGTGAATGTTTTCACTATTTATTATCAGTTTTATTTTCGATCCATCGGTCGTACACATTTACGTGACGCGAGTCTCAGATAAAAAGTGCCGGTAGAGAAAAATATTCTTTCGACTGACTAAAGAATGACCAATTTTATGTTGCGAACGATATTCAACGAATATTAAACAAGGTTGGTCATAACTCCAAAACTTCTTCGTTGCTAAACGCAATTCGTGTTGGTAATAAGGACGAAAAGTAAGTAAAAAGTACTAATGTCTAAATTTCTATGAAAGTTTATTTCACTTATATTTTAGATTTGGCAAGACATGCATATTAAAATAATATAGAAAGAAGTGGAGATATGGAAATATGCTAAAGGAAAGGTGGAGGTGTTACTACAGAGATCACATAAAGTCAAACTGAAACAAATGTCTTCACTTTAATTAACAAAGTATTTACAGTTGTACATACTGCAGTACATAAATCAGCTGTATATTTTGTAAGAATAATTACACCGCTCGATATATTGTTATAAATACATTGTTTTAGGATATAACAATCTATTAGGATAGTGCCAATTAGGGATGTTACGAATATTCTATTCGGTTCCGATATGTCGGAACTTCCGATTGTTTTTAGACTTCCGATTTCGATTTCGGTTCCGATAACTTCAAATCGGAAGTTGTAACGAAAGTGCGAGCAAAGCTTGATGTAGATTGTATAATGTATACTACCGACTTCAAAACAAATGAGAAATATAAAGCTGGCCGTCCATTAGGTCGGCGCGGCGCGGCGCGCCGCCAAAAAGTGTAGGTTCGTCCATTGTGGGGCGGGCGGCCAGGTCGGTAAAACGATATACCGAATTATCGCGTCAGTTATCGTCGAATTGTTGTTCGTATTACGAAGGAGTTTTTCTATTTGCTACTTTGGCGGATGCTGAAAAAGAAGAAAAAGTTCGAAAAAAGAGGAAATGGGTTCATGACATTAATATGAAAAGGAAAGAATTTGGCAAATTTCACCACCTTTTCGACGATTTGCTTAAAGACGAAAAAAAATTTTTTAAATACTTCAGGATGTCTCCAGACATGTTTTTTAAGCTTTGGCAACTATTAAGGCCTGAAATTGAAAGGCAAACTACACAATTTCGTGAAGCGGACCCTTATTCTGCGTGTCCATATCAATAGAAAAAACATCGCGAGATTAAATGCAAGTGAACAGAGGGAGGAATCTATTGGAATAAAGAATGGTGCACGCATATCGACAAATATCTTCATGTCTAGACTAAACAGATGACGTCAAGAACGACCAAATTTGCGATAACTCCGCTCCGTCGTCCGTCCACTGGGTCGGTAGAGCGGAACGGCGGCGAGCCGCGCCGCGCTCCAGAAGTCTCGAAAGATCTCCAGCGCGGATATTTTTCGACCGTCCTGCGCCGCTCTGCGATACCGACCTAGTCGACGGACTCCCATAAGTTTATACTGAAACTTCCAAACGGATATTCCGGCGCCGCGCCGCGCTCACCGCTCCACCGACCTAATGGACGGCCAGCTTAATATGTCACTCTGCATTTCAAATGGCCCCATAAATAGGCGGCTATCGTCCCTTATCTTTGTAAGTTTATACGCTGGCATATTTCGAAGACGAGCAGTGCAAAACTTTTGTAAATGAACTTCCGATTTCTATAAGTTTCATTTGACACTTCCGATTTCGATTTCGGTTCCGATATACTCACTTCCGTAACATCCCTAGTGCCAATCCCATTCTTCGTAGAAATGGTTGCGATCTGCAAAGACAAAAAAAATGAATCGATTGTGAAGCAGAGATTGAACCATATGTTACAAGCTATTGCCTCAACGGATAACCAGAGTCTTCTAAAGTATCATTATGTTAATAACTAATTACCTACTGCCAGTAAAACTGCAACAACACTTGAATAAAATAAAAGTTCTAAAAATAATGCATAATTGTCTTACCCAGGAAGTAATATTGACTGGGGTGGTTTTGATGAATAGTGGTTTTAATTCCCTGAGCGTCTAAATGGCCAAATGCCGAAAAGAACATTTAAGGAAAAGCATCATTTGTGCTGCCGGGATACTTGGCATTTACATTTATGATCCTCATTTGGGAATCACATGCCTATAAATTAAATAACGATATGCCTTTATAATAAATTATATTTTTCAATATTTACCAACTGCACATTTATAGAATGGTAATTTTTTCTGTTCACATAGGAACATTCATTATAAATGGGATCATCTTTAGATGGCGCAACAATTGCAACATGGGTGCAATCAATGCATCCAATAACACCCGGAAAATTGAATTTTTCATGAAATCTACAACTTGTTATAACAAATTCTTTTATACATATTAAATACAATTTTAACTTACACAGATCGGTTTTTCACTAATTCCTTCATATTTTTGGGGAAATGGACTCCTCTTGATTCTGCAGGAAGGCTTTTTAATCAACAATTATCTCGGTCGCGGGTTATAGTAGAAAATGCGTTTGGTATACTAGCAAGTAGGTTCCGAGTACTCAAAACCAAAATTCCCTTGGCCCCGGCACTAATTACAATGTCATGTGTACTGCTACATAATTTTTTTAGGAAAAACAAAACATCTAGAAACATGTATACTCCTTCTGGAACATCGACAAGTAGAACTGGCGACACAGAAAACACTTTTCTTGGTCTTCAGAACATACCCAGAAGGGCGTCAAACGATGCTGTATTAATTAGGCAACGTTTTATGACATATTTTCAACATAGAAGGGATGACGCTTAGGTACATATATTTTAAAATTTTTTTTTTCGTATTTATATTCATTTTTTGAAATTATTTTTGTTTCATTAATTATTTTCAATTCATAGTATCAAAATTATGAAGTATGCTTTTTTTAGCGAATTGTACTTAGTACTGTTGGTATGCTGCTTTTACCATTCTTTAATCATTGACGCATAAATATGTTTTTTTTATCGGATTGCTAATTGACTTCAACAACTGTCCATGATATTTTCTTAATAATAATATTGTACTTCTTATCCAAATGTAAGTGTAATAGTCAGTCGATTGTGAAACACACAATTCTGTTTCGTAGAAAATAAATACTTAATCTTACTGCTAATATACTGTATGTGTTCATCCCATCTCACGTTGCTATAAAAAAAACCAGAAATTACCAATAATGTAACCTATTCAATATTTTATTTACTTGTACTATGGAACAAGGAACAGGCTCTAGGTAAATTCCGAGAATTATATAACTAGTCCCATTCATATTTGATGATAATTTATGTTTTTTCAAGAAAGTATCTGCATATGAAATAATGTTTTCCTTAAACACATCATTGTCATGTTTTATGAAAAAACAACATCCCAAGATTGTTTTTTGTTGGAACTTCTACATAAAGTGTCATAATATCTAACTATGCCTATTTTCTTTAGCCATTGTAGTTTTCGAAAAAATATATAATGGATGTTATTGTAAGAAAGACTTTTCAATATTTTCGAACATCTACATTATTTATTGTGTACTTCAGGGACGGCTCGTCAGGGTCGGCCGGGCCGACCCAAAAATAGTCGAAGAATAGAATACAAATATTGGAACAATATTCATTGAAATTATATGTGAATTTTCAATTTCGATATCGATATTTTGAGGAATTCCATCGATATCTTAAACCGGCCATTCACGTTGCGACCGTCGCACGGACTTGTCGACAGAAGCGTTCGTGTCGCAAGGTCCGTTGCTCATTTCAACGGACCTTGATCCCATGGTCCGCTGTACGACAGCCCCATTCACGATCGAACTTGTCGCATGCGACTCAAGTCCGTGCGACGGTTCGTGCGACTGTCGCAACGTGAATGACCCGTTTTATATAAAATTCCTTAAAATATAAAATTATAATTTATCTCGATTAGCAGTATACCCCGATTTATTTGTTTTCATTCCGCACGCCGCGCCTTTACAAAGTATTCATTCATTTTCATATCACTTGGTAGGCCAGCCGATCGAGAACTTCCAGTTATGGTACTATGCAGCACCTACGACTCACGCTCGTGTAACGTTGCAATACCCGGAACGTCGGTCGCTTCTTGATACATGCAAGGTCGGCCCGACGTGCTTGAGCCGACCTCAACACATAGAAAGACAATTTGCGTATTGTTTAATTGTAATTTTGTGAATTACTGATCAAAATTTTCAAAAATAGAGAAGAATCACTTATTCATTTCCCCTATTTTCATTAACTAATTTCTAGTTTCGCAGGAATTAAGAAAACATGGAAATTACTGAAATGAAATTTATTATATAAGGATAATTTCGAATTATTGAAAAAACATGTTACAGGAAAAAGGAATCGTCGAACGATCGAATAATCGGTTCGTTTAGATACGAAATTTGTCCTACGTCGTCGACCGTTGTAATATGATCCATATTGCCACGGATTTCAATATTTGTTATATCTAGGATTTGGAATAACCATCAGGGAGCAACATTTGCATTCGTGGAGATTTTCGTTGGAGAACAACGACGGTTCTCCGTTCCGTGATCTTCCAAAATATTTTCTTTTAGAACAAGGTACACGTGATTCACAAGTTTTGTTTGCTTTAATTACTTTAATTCGGTTTTTTCTTAATTGTACCTATAATATTCGTGCGATGGCGAATTTAAGTGAGGTAATATTGAATAATGGTGACTTGGTAAGTTTCTTACAAGATAATCAATTTTCTTCATTTTCTTATGATGACAAAAAAATGGTACAAAAATTACAAATTCCTAAACCACCTATGCCAAATCTCGTCCAGCATACATCGAATCATAATCGCGCTTTTTCTACAACTATTTATAAAAAATTCATTTGGCTAACCGGAAGCCAAACTAAAAAAAAAAGTTTTCTGTTGGTACTGCTTGTTATTTTCGTATCAAAAAAGCCGTTTCAGTTCAACTGGATACGATACCTTGAAAGAAATTCATCGCGCTTCGGGTAAACATAAAATTTCTAAAGAACATATTCATTCGACCCTAAAATTTAAATTATTCGGGAAACAAAATATAGTGAATTCGTTGGACACTGCTCATCGCGAATTTATAAACAATTATAACGTTAAGGTTAAAGAAAATCGTAAAATGATCAAACATTTGGTTAATATGATCATCTTTCTCTCGACGCAAGTACTTGCATTTCGAGGAAACGACGGAAGTGTCGATTCGAACAATCAAGGTAATTTTAAAGAGCTTGCTAAATTCGCCGCTACTTTGGACGGAGATTTCAGAAAATTTATAGATCCTTCCGTGTCGTCCGTGTTCTGTGGTTTATCTAAAACCATACAAAATGATCTAATTGATTCGGTAACCAAAATTGTGAGAAATAAAATTCATGATGAAATTAATAGTGCCCATAAATAGTCTGGGGCCGGCCGACCCACACGTAAAGAGCACGAGCCGTCCCTGGTGTACTTCGGTACTGTTTAATATTATGAATTCAATTGATCGATGTAGAAGTATCTAAGTTTTTCATACATTTTTCATGACGCATTCACAGTTATGTCTTCTTGTTAATCAGAATAATTAAATAATAATTTTGTTATAAAAAACAAATATCTTGAAATTTTGCACCATGTCTTTTCGAAATTAAAACGGAAATATAAAACGTGCAAATGAAAATGTGGCACAATCTAAAAATAAAAAATAAATCGCATAACATTTAGAAGAATAGACTTTTTTGAGAATAATAATTGAACGAGGAGAAGTTATGAAAAACCGCATGAAATAGAATATAATTAATAATATATATGTACATAAATTATTTATCTTGTAACAAGTGGTACATCGCAAATCGGGAATGATGAGCTCTTTCGGGATTTTGTGGGAATGGTTCGGGATTTAGTGTCAGGTTTCTGGATGTTGCTGGGGCGGTGGAAAATGCCCGGGAAGAAAGGGGGTTCTGGCAAATATCTACTGATGGGGTCAAATCCTGAAGGGTCGAGCAGGGCCGGATCTACAATCTTTAGCAGGGGCAAAGTACTCATGTGCCGCCCCCCGCCCCTTAGAGAAAAAGTCGGGTTGATTCAGGGCGGGTAATTATACAGGGTAATTATACAGGCCTATTTCATTCTATCACTATCCCCGAAACTGAATCAGATACGTTCCATAATGTTTAGAGGGGGACACATTTTGAAATGCACTTGAGTCTGAGAAAAGCAACCCCTAACGAGGGGGGCCTCAACCACATGATTTTGAATAGGTAATAGGGTTGAATGATATGTAGCAATAACTCGTGGGTGCTTGCCACTATATTCTGTCGAAGTCGACAGGGGTTTTTTGTTGCTTTTATAATTTCGTTCTGAAACGCGTCCCCACTATGAAGACACTGTGATCGCCGCGTTAATGATTTCGCACGTCGACGAAATCAATTAGTCGTGTATTTGCTGTAGGATTAATTGGTTATAAACGTTGCTTTTGTCGACCGGCGATCGAGGGTCTTTGCTGCGATTCAGGTGAGACGCGCTCGCTTGTTGTGATTGTAGAATGATTTTTTGTTTTTTTTTTGTTTTGAATTACAGTACTTTTCTGCATCAACGCTACCTGCGTTTTATTTAGTCGAACGAACTTATAAATCGCAGGCCCATTTCACCAATATGTCGATAAAGGCGCGATTTCGCTTCGTTTACGAAGCATCGGCCGATACGAAGACGTCCGCTGTGAAGGTTAAAAACATTCAAGTTCTTAATGAAAACGAAGTTTACGTTTTTCCACCCGATTTGCAACATATTTCGCAGCATCCGGATCTTTGCGCTCTACCTGTTGTAAAGTCCGCTTTCAAAGTTTTCACGAAACGCAATCAATTTCGTAACATCAAGGTAACACTTCCAGATGAGGTAGCTAACCATTACCTCGACGATGAAGGAAATATACGTTTCAAAAATTACTACCTCGAAGAATGCGATGAATCTAATCACGAAGATGCAGTATCAACCGGTCCTGATAATACCGCTGTTCAAAATAAGAAATCGTTAAGATCGATTGTTAAAGATATGGTCATTGATAAATTTACGGAAAAAATCAAAGCGTGTTATCGTGGTTCGAAGTTTTTGAAAACGAATGTAATCGACTCGATATAGAAAAAGGCAAGTACCCCGAGGTGCTGCGTTTGTTTATGGAGGATTCGGGTGTAGAATGGTATACTCTTTCACTGAAAGATTTGTCGTTAGATAGTCCGTGGGATTTATGGAAAAAATCGATGATAGATTATTTCGGCGACCGCGGTTGGTCCGATGTTAATTATGCGTTCTCGTACAAATATATAAACGGGCCGCTGAACGAATATGTTTTAAAAAGCTAAATCTTCTTTTAGATGTAGAACCGACCATGTCCGTTAAATCACGGATATATTTGGTTGTTTTGGGGTTGCCTACTTTTGTACGCGATAGATTGCATCGCAAAATGTCCAAACTCAAAATGAATTGATTGTAGAAATTAATCAACTACAATCACTTATTAAAATGAATTCCGCGAAATTCAATACTAACAGGAATAGTAATCTCAGAAAAAATAACTACAAACCGTGCCATATATGCGAAAAAGCTGGTTTAGTTGGTAGATATCACTCCGAAACAATTTGCTGGAACAATCAGGGAATCAAACGTGAAAAATGGGATAAAACCAAAAATATTAAATTATCCAACAACGCAGAATTAGAGAACGAACTCAATAATGAGACTAACCAAAAACTGATTCTTCCCCCGCTCATCTCGCTGAAAGTAAAAATTGATAATATTGACGCTACGGCACTATATGATCCTGGCGCGAATATTTCGATGATTAACGAAAAATTTATTTCAAAATTGAATAAACCGATTAAAGATAATCAAAAATATACTTTCAGGACCATAGGCGGGGAGAATCATCAAAAGGGTATAGTTTTCCTCAAACTAAAGATTTTGAATATAGAAAAGATAATGCGTTTTTTTGTGATAAATCAAAAATATTTTAAGTATGATATCTTATTAGGTCTTGATTGTATTAAGGCTTTTCGCTTGTGTCAAGATCACGAACTTAATATTACACAATACCACCATCCATACAAAACAAATTTTTTTGATAGAAATGAAATTAAGAAGGATGACGATTTAGCACTTTACAATCAAACATCGCATCTGAGCTTTCAAGTGACATTAGATCACCTTGAAAGATCAAAAAAAGAAAAAATAGAAAATATAATAAAGGATTACCACTCGGTTTTCGCGAAAAACAAGTATGACGTAGGAAATGTAAGTAAATACGAAGCACAAATCAAACTCATAAAAAATAAGTACATAAAAAAAAAACCATATCGATGTTCATTTTCCGACCAGGAAGAGATCGAATGTCAAATAAGAGCATTATTAAAACATGATCTCATCGAAGAATCAATTTCTCCTTTCGCGGCACCAATAACGCTAGCGTACAAAAAGGAAGATGGAGTAAAACATAAAACGAGACTGTGTGTCGATTTTCGTGAATTAAATAAGTTGATTGTCCCCGAAAGCCATCCATTTCCGCTTATCGATGATCTCATTGCGAAGACTCAGGACTGTTCGTGGTTCTCTGTACTTGATATTAACATGGCATTTTGGTCAATACCTATTCGTCATAAAGATCGTTACAAAACTGGGTTCGTGACACAATCGGGTCACTGGCAGTGGAAATGCCTTCCATTCGGACTAAAAAGTAGTCCAGCTATATTCCAACGCATTTTATCGGGAATCATACGTAAAAATGACCTAGGATCATTTTGTTTCAATTATTTAGACGATATTTTGATTTTTTCAAAAACGTTCGAGGAGCACGTCATCCATTTGCGTAAACTCGTGGAAGTTATCGAAATAGAAGGCTTTCGTTTGAAACCTACCAAATGCTCCTTTGCAACGAGATCCGTTAAGTACTTAGGACATGTCATACATAAAAATACAGTTAGACCACTGAACGATAACCTCATCGCTATTCGCGATTTCCCAATACCGAAAAATCGAAAAATATAAGACAATTTCTAGGAAGGTAAATTTCTATCATAAGTATATCAAAGATTCTTCGAAAATACTGGAACCATTCCATAATCTTTTGCGTAAAAACGTTCCTTTTTTATGGTCTGAGGATTGCGATCAGGCTTTTACAAAAATAAAAGATTATTTAATGTCAGGTCCTGTTCTAGCCATTTTCAATCGTAATGCGCCTATTAACATTTACACAGACGCCAGCAGGGACGGTATGGGAGCTGTTCTGAAGCAGGTACAAGAAGACGGTTCAGAAAAACCTGTGGCTTACTTTTCAAAAAAATTTAGCGATGCTCAAAAGAAGAAAAGAGCAATTTACATAGAATGTATAGCGATTAAAGAGGCAATCAAATTTTGGCAGTACTGGCTCCTAGGAAACAAATTTACATTGTTCACTGATCACAAACCGCTTGAAAATTTAAACATAAGGTCTAGACCAGACGATGAACTCGGCGATTTAACTAGTTATATCTCGCAATTTGATTTTCAACTAAAATACAACCCCGGAAAATACAACGTAGAAGCAGACTGTCTTTCAAGAAATCCAACAGAAAATAATGAATACGAAAATACGGATATACTGCGAATTACAAACACATTAACATTGCAAGAAATACAAACGGATCAACTGAACAATATACAAGATACAAACAATTTAACAACTAAAACTAACAATATTAAATATAAAGAAAATACCGACAGAATAATTTTATCGAAAAATCTTGCGGAAAAACTGATAAATAGAGTCCATGTATCCTTTGGACATATTGGTTCAAAGTGTATGTACACAACTATAAAAAGATATTATTATTTTAAAAACATGTTCGATCTGATAGACGAATATTGTAAACAGTGCGCCGTTTGTATCAAAAACAAATCGCGGAAGCCCGTAAAGCTAGGCACCCTTGGGCTGCTTGGTCCCGCCACATTGCCTTTTCAAATAATGTCGTTAGACACAATAGGAGGATTCGGAGGTAGGAGGTCCACGAAAAGGTACCTCCATTTGGTAGTTGATCACTTTACAAGGTTCGCTTTTATGTTGACATCCAAAACACAAACTTCAGCCGATTTTGTAAAAATCATCAACAACATCAAAATTGAAAATAATGCCAATATAAAAACACTGCTTGCCGATCAATACAGTGGCATAACGTCGAATGAATTTCAGAAGTTTCTTAAAAACAAAGGTATCAATATGATCTTCACAGCTACCGATTGTGCATTTTCAAACGGCCTTAATGAGAGACTAAACCAAACTCTTGTTAACAGAATTAGATGCAAAATAAATGAACAAACTAATAATAAACGATCCTGGACAACTATCGCTAGACAATGTGTAGACGAATATAACGATACCATACATAGCTCTACTGGTTTTTCGCCCCGATACTTGATGTACGGTGACTGCAAATATCTTGTACCAGCAGAATTATTCAAACCGACAAATTTACAACACGATCGAAAAACTGCACTTCAAAATTCAATAAAAACGCATAAACGGAACGAAATCATGTATAATAAAAATAAAAAAGATTGGGAATGGAACACGGGAGACTTGGTATATGTCGAAGTTGGTAATAAATTAAATCGTACCAAATTGGATGAAATTCGGCAGGGACCGTTTCCAATCACGAAGATAATTTCTAAACATGTTGTAGAGGTCGAAACTGATAGATTTCGAAGAAGCGTACGTAGGTTCCATATTAGTAAAATTATCCCTTGCAAAAAAAAAAAAAAAAAAAAATTGAAGTAAGCACATAATTTTGTTTTTGAATTTGGAATTTTTTTTCCTTTGTGATCTCCCCCGTCTTTGTTCTCGGAGGGGGGATGTAGCAATAACTCGTGGGTGCTTGCCACTATATTCTGTCGAAGTCGACAGGGGTTTTTTGTTGCTTTTATAATTTCGTTCTGAAACGCGTCCCCACTATGAAGACACTGTGATCGCCGCGTTAATGATTTCGCACGTCGACGAAATCAATTAGTCGTGTATTTGCTGTAGGATTAATTGGTTATAAACGTTGCTTTTGTCGACCGGCGATCGAGGGTCTTTGCTGCGATTCAGGTGAGACGCGCTCGCTTGTTGTGATTGTAGAATGATTTTTTGTTTTTTTTTTGTTTTGAATTACAGTACTTTTCTGCATCAACGCTACCTGCGTTTTATTTAGTCGAACGAACTTATAGATATATCATTTTGAAGATCTTGTAACTCTCTTTTCAATAATGTATATTTTGATTTCCTGAAATCAAAATTGTTTGAATAAAACGAATTTTCTGCATGGTGTACTCATTTTGAAATCGAGCGAAAACATTCAAAGCCATCCAGATCAAAATCCGCAAATCTTGAATAGTAAAGTATATCAGGAATTTCTTTAAAACTTAATCTACTCAAGAATTTTGGAAATAATCCAAAATGAGGAGAAGCTGATTGAAGAAGAAGGATTCTTTAAACAAGATGGAGCACCTGCTCATTATTAAGCACCTGCTCATTATTCAGCACCAGTTCGATTCTTCCTAAACGAATATGTTCCAGAGCGTTGAATTGGCCACAGAGGTCCAATAGAATGGCCTGCACGGTCTCCGGATTTGACACTTCTTGATTTTTTCCTATAGTGACACTTGAAATATAAAGTGTTTCAAACTGAGCTAAATAGCTTAAACGACTTGCAGTAGAGAGGTATCGCAAAGTGTAATCAGTTGACACCAGAAGTCTTTCGAGATATTCCCAGGATGATTGAATCGTGTTTGTTTTATTGTATGGAACTGAATTGAGAACAATTCGAACATTTGATTTGAATAGCTTTGAATTTCATTGCTCCATTTCGAGAAAAGAACATGATAAAGAAAATCCGTTTTATTCCAACATTTTCCATCTAAGGAAATCAACATTCACATTATTGAGAAGACAATTCTGAGATCTTCAAAATGATGTCACTCGATCCCTATTACCTATTCAAAATAATGCGGTTGAGGCGCCCCTCGTTAGGGGTTGCTTTTCTCAGACTCAAGTGTATTTCAAAATGTGTCCCCCTCCAAACAGTATTGAATTCCGGTGATAGTGATAGAATGAGAAATATCAAGAGTGGCTAATTTTCATTAAATCACACTGTATATATCTAACAATTGATTCATGGCAGATAATCACTTCTTAATGAAGCCAGAATTATAATAGTGAACATAGTAAGTGATAATATTCTTCTTTCGCAAAAACATTCGGGATTCGTATTAAAACATCGTCCTAGAATATAGGAAGCATTGTTCCTGTAAAATATACCATACATTCGCTTCATCGAAATGAAATTAATCGCTATGAGGACGTACCGACGCGAGGCTGTGTTAAATCAAAACATTTGGCCAAAGCATAGAACAAATATTCAAAGGAATATTATTCAACGGAATGAGTTGTCAATCATCATTAGTGAAGTGAAGAAAGAATCTATAATAATATTTATTTTGATGTCAGAGTGACACGTTGTCAACTTAAACAGCTGGTCCATTGCCGCCCCCTATATCTTAGCGCCCAGGACAAATGCCCCCGCATGCCCCCCCATAGATCCGGCTCTGGGGTCGGGTTGGTTTGTGTTTGGAGTCTCCTTTTTCTTCGTAGCAAATCATTTATTTCGTCCATGATATCTTCCGCTTCGTCTTCCGAAAATTTCCTCAATTTGAGAGATATCATCTTCCCAAAAAGATCATATATGTCGTCTTTCTTTTTTTGTTCTTCTAAAACGCCCTGAAGGGTTTCGAAAGCATTTTCACATTTTTCCTCACATCCTCCACTTCTGAAACCGTTCGACGACGTTTCCGTGTTGAAGTGTTTTCTTCATCGTCTCCTGCATTTTCCATGGGCATTGACATCTACAACAATAAAGACCTGAATCTTGCCTGAAATGTGACCTTTACAAAATGCAGAAAACATTTATATAAAAACTGTTGTATTGATGAATGTTGTCTTCAAGTTTAACTTACTTCTTCTTCAGTATTCAGTATACTTCAACATTCGTATACATCTTTCAAAAATTCTTCTAGTACATTAAAGTAGGGCCATATGGGGTGATATATGTCGTCCGTACCGGCACCAGACCTTATAGATATCTTCTTCTTCTTCAGATTATTGCGGAAAGCTGTCATAAGTGACTTTTTTTTTCAATTCTTCTATTGATATTTGCATCACCCAAGCGTCAGAAACCTGACAACCGATTAATAAACAATTATACACATTTGGAAAATAGGTTCAAATATGTTATATTAATAATATGTAATATATAATATCTTGAAATGAAAAACTCGGAAAATAAGTCACGTCGGGACCGGGAATCGAACCCGGACCTCCAGCTTTACGCGCTGTTGCTCTACCACTAAACTACCCCGATTATGGCTATGACTTATTTTTCGTTTTTCCCGAGATGATAAAGGGTCATCTGGGAAAAAATGAAAAATAAGTCATAGTCAGGCTAGTTTAGTGGTAGAGCAACAGCGCGTAAAGTTGAGGTCCGGGTTCGATTCCCGGTCCCGTCATGACTAATTTTCCGAGTTTTTCTTATCTACCCTATCACCGGATTGGTGAAAAAACACCTTCCATCTAATGTCTTGAAAATATACATACAAAATATATGTTGACAAAAAATAAAATTCCTACAATTATTTGAATGAGATTGAACAATTCTGTATATTAAATATATTTATGTTCATTTTTCGTAAAACAAAACATGACGAAGCTAGACAATCAATTCAAATAATTATCAATAATATGATTGCATGCAGAATACACATATTACGTTATTGAATGAATAATTATGTTCAACATGCTTATTATTCGAATCATCGTTCGTACCTTATTTTTGTCCTTGTGGTCCTTATGCTGAGGGTTCCAAATGATGCTCTCCGTTCGAAAATTTTCAATGAATTCCATGGTTCTTTCTGTAGTCCAAACACGCGACATTTCTTTCTGTTTCGTGGACACTTTCATGAAGTCGTTCAGAATGACACTGAATTGTGCCAGGTAAAGTTTTGGTTTTTATTATTGAGAGGGTAATGGTCTGGGAATTGGTAGAAACCCAAATTAGGCCGGCCGCACACGCACGGGTGTCTGAATCTGAATTTCGGATCGATTACACGTTAATAAAGACACCGAACACGTTCAAAAATTTTCGTTTCGAATCGTTTCATTGTCGCGCATGGAGGGTTTATATGATATTTTGAAATATTAATTTATCGGACTCGTATTTATTACGTTGGTAAGTATTATGATAAGGCACATCGAAAACAACGTCTTGTCTTTTTTTTATTATTTTCCGATAACAAATACGCAATGGCAGTTAGTTCTTCGTCATTCATCCCGATACGAAGGTCCGCTGTACGCTACTGAACTGCTTGAAGCCTATATTCATAATAGACATCCGTACGTATAATAGACACCCGTACGTGTGCGGGTGTCTGAATCTGAATTTCAGATCGATTACACGTTAATAAAGACACCGAACACGTTCAAAAATTCATAATATAAACAACCGAACGTACACGTTCGGTTGTTTATATTATGAATATAGGCTTCAAGCAGTTCAGTAGCGTACAGCGGACCTTCGTATCGGGATAAATGACGAAGAACTAACTGCCATTGCGTATTTGTTATCGGAAAATAATAAAAAAAAAGACAAGACGTTGTTTTCGATGTGCCTTATCATAATACTTACCAACGTAATAAATACGAGTCCGATAAATTAATATTTCAAAATATCATATAAACCCTCCATGCGCGACAATGAAATGATTCGAAACGAAAATTTTTGAACGTGTTCGGTGTCGTTATTAACGTGTAATCGATCCGAAATTCATATTCAGATACCCGTGCGTGTGCGGCCGGCCTTACTCGTTTGCCGACACTCGTTATCATTTATTGCTTTGTAGCGTTCGTTTGTCGGACATTTCGTCTAATAAACCGTCGGCACTATTTACCGAATTTTGGAAATAGCAAATAGTCACGTCCGACAGTTTTTATGATACTACCTACTAGGAGAAAGTTCCCTCCGCGAGGAACCACCATTCGGTTATAGCGATAGTTACAGAACAGTTGTGCTTCCAAAAAATAAATTGTTTCGACTTGAAAATATCGTTGCACCTACACTTAAATAAACCCCACACAGGTGCTAAAGCTTTGTCGGTATTTTCACCCCCAATTTGCAGGTTCGAAATGGTTAGGTTCGACCTAATGGTTTATGGCTTTACTAGCAAAAGGAATGTTCGAAAGGTTCCCTTGTTAGGGGTTGCCAAAATATTGTCCATCATATGCTGTACTTTGGAATATAATTTAATTATTTGTCCCCCTAATAGAAAACGTGCGTATTAAAATTCTATAAAGATAAATAGATTATAGATGTAATGCTGTTTTTTCTGAAAATACGGTTTGTATCAATTGACAAATCCTTCATAGTTTTGAGAGTTTCAGCTAAAACAACAAAACATAAACAAATATCATCCTGCTAAAATAATTTGCTCTGCAAATGGGGTAATTTTGAATATTTTCTACGACTTTCTGTATTCTAAATCCCTGAAAAATTTCTCCAGATTTGAGATGAGCACCAACTGAATACTCATTGCTTTATTTTTTCGCGAATTCCTGCAGTTATAAAATGAACTCCTACAACTATTTCATTGTTGCTCATATTTCTGGATAATTATGTTTTCATTGCAAACTTGCTTGATAAATTAAAATTACATCATTTTTTCTACGATGAAGCGATATTTTTTCAGTGTCTGAATACGGGAGTAATGCGAAGAGTAAATACCGATCAAAACATAACTGAAAAGAAGCCGTCTAGGGTTTCAGTTTCGTTGTACCCTCTTCCTTTGAAGTATTCAAGAAAAACCGACAACGAAGCCATCCTCGGCCAATGCTGGTGACGTTATATATCGCTCGTCACCTAGACGATAACACACTTGACTTCTCTGCTACCCTGAAGATATTCGAATACGATTACGAGTCCTTATTGTTTGTGGTAAAATACGAAATATGATCATATTAACAGACACGGATTTTCATTTATATGGCTTTCATTACTTTAATTCACCATTTCGGTGTATCTATACAAAAAATACGGCCAAAAACTGTCATTACAATCTTATTAAATTCCCATGGATAGATTTGGCATCGCTGTTTCGTACAGCAGCAGACCTTTTCAAGTTGATTTTCGAGTATCGAAATTTATGGGATGTTGGTCCCAATGCTGGGCCATTATGTAGACGCTACATTATACTGTTTCCAAAATTGCTTAACTAAGCGTAATCTTAAATATAATGAACCCATTGTTTAAGGGTTGTACAACAATGTACAATGGCTAACCTAGGTAGGTCCCATAAGAGTTTTATGTAGGCCATTTCACAAAGGCCTACCAATATAGGTTCAACATGGCTCATATGTAGGAAACACGATATCGTTGTTCCTATAAAAATCTCATGTGGGATCTGTATACGCCAGACCAATATAGGTTGTATAATGCTCAAACTAGGTAGGTCTTAATCCTTAAGGAACAGAATGTAAATATCTCGTTAACATAAATTAGCAGGGGCGGATTTAAGATAGCTCCTAGGAGAAGCTCATTGGGATATATAATCGGATATATACAAAGGCGTAGGTGAGATGAAATGGTGAAAATACGATTCCGCTATTCATTGATAAATTGACAAATACGTATGTTGGAATGGAAGATTGAATTTGAAATATGAGGAAGACGGCTATAGTGATTTTACCCCTATTATACGCTCGAAATATGTGCGACGAAATACGTTGCAGGTTATTTAGCTCATCGTTGTATTCAGAAATTTGACTGCAACAAATGCCGAATAAATTTAATTAAGACGGGAGAAACGATAGAAGATGACAGCGAGCTGTTAATTTTCCTAATAGCGTATGATACATATGACGGCTCTACTTTTGGCCACTTAAACGTTCCATCTGATGGTTTTTCGGAAGTGGTAATAAGCGCTTATAAACTATTTAACAAGCAGTTCCCCATATTATTTCCGCATTCGCAGATTGGAAAAAAGTTGAAACATAAAATATTTTCAAATCTCATTGCTGAACATATTTTTTGGAGTCAAAATGAATGCTTCGAACATAAAAATTTCATTCTTGAATTATTTATACGTCTTCACATTTGTTACAATTTAAAGTGGATCAATAATCAACGTTTTTTAGAAGCTCTCAAACGGAAAAGGTCATGTGACAGAAATAGAGATAAAAAATTAATTAAGTTAACGCACTTGTGAAACGTACAAGTTACAAATGAGAATTTAAATAAAAAGTAAAAAACTACCGATATTGTTTGATCTGAAAAATTAAAAGACGAATATTAACAAAACACAATCGAAAAAATATGAAAAAAATTTATTTTCATTTTCTGTTTCTCAATGTAGTTGTTCTTGAACTCCATCTCTCAGAATAATTTCTATTGAATTGTTTTTACGGAGGAATTAATTAATATGAAGAACTAAACAGTTTAGTTTATGATATACACACCGTTTTTCTGACATTTTTGAAAAGACATTTTTTTATTTTTAAAAAACAAATATATGTTTTTCATTTCCGCTATTCCGAGGTTTAATAGTTTATTTTTTTCGGTTTTATTAAAGTTTATTTTTGTTAAACTGATAATGGTTATGTTAGGTCTATCGGCGAGACCTCCATTTCAAAAAAGGTCAGCGCGCCGTAGAATAATAGATACCTCCTGGGTGACGTGGAAATTTATTCATGATTTTCTTTCTGTGAGAAATCCTCTTGACAAACCAGACCCTTTTTTTAATTTGTAATTTTCATAAATAACATTTTCTTTTAAATTCTCCATTGCCAGACGTCCCGATTTTTCAGAATAGTATGCTTGTTCAAGATTTTAAAGGACTTGAAAGAAGAAAGAATTAGCAACAAAAGTTTTGAATTCTTCGAATAAAATTGAAGACGTTTGGGGGATCTCTTCTAATCATGAATTGATGAAAAAAACCTCAATAATTGCAAATATTGTGTAGACATTCCAAACGAATTTCGCAATAAAATCATTATTTATATTGCATTTCTTCTATTTATATTGAATCATACGACAAATACCAAAAGCGCGCGAATAGAAGCCGATCGCTTGATAAAAGAGAATAAATCGGGCACTTTTGTTACAAGTCGTTTGCGCGTTAAAGGCAAGTAATGTTATCTCATGCGCTTTTGGTATTTGCAGAAATCATACTAGTAAAATAAAATAATAGTCACCGGTACGAAAAATAGCAGCCTTCTATTAATTTCTTCAGAAATCAAAATATAGCTGCTATATAAAAAGGGTACATTCGTTAACTACGTATTTGTTGATTTTTCATTTTTGTTTAAGAGTCTGATGGAAATGTATCGGTTTTCACACGAAACTTGTGATTCGTATAAAACTTTCAGAAATCTCAAATGGATTATATTGCATGAGTGTTAGGTCGTAATAGAAGCCGACGTGTTTGTGCATATCTGGTCAACATTTTTAAACGAGAAAGTCCTCCGAAGAGGCCAAAGTTATTGCATGTCGTTCTTGGAAAAGGAGTTTTTTGGAGACAATGTAAGAAGTAGCAGCTACTTCTCACATTGCAGGGAAAGGCCATCTTCGGAAAGATTCGAAAATAAAATTGTTCCGCCTAAGTCATTGATGTACCTACTTATAGCGATAAAAAATTATGCACTGTTTTTTTCAAAAAACTTGTACATGTTTTCGGGGTTACATAAGGAGGGGTTTAGAGAATCTGAACCAACTACGTACATCTTTTATTCATAATGATTTTTCATTGAGAAAATGCCCTTGTTTCTTATATTTCGTTCAACTGTTTCGCTAGTTCCTTGTTTTCTGTAGTTATTGTATTAATTTTTTTTGTTCATTATTAAATATAGCATCAAATAGTCAATTAATCCCCAAAATGTAAGAGTAAATTAGGAATAAGCCGATTTCATGTACGTATAAATATCAAATCAATATCAACATTCTTAATGCAAAGACATCTACATCTGCGTCTGTTTCAGCGACAATTATTCCCTTTTTCGTAAACAATATTGTAGAAATTGATTGAGCGTCGGCGGTCTAATATCACTGAAATGCTGACTTGATAACCGATAATAAATATTCATAATTATGTGAATTTGCTTGGGAGTAAGGAACAAAAACTTGGAAGAATTAAGTCATCTCGAATGCTTGGATGAGAGCAGTCCCTCATTATTTGGTAACTTTTACGGAATACAATAATGATGAATTACGATCGAATCTAACAATATCATCTTCTTATTTTGCTAATATACATATTATATTATAACTGTATAAGTTGATTATATGCAAATTGATATATCTTCCATATTCAGAATAAGTCAGTCTTCGAAATATCAAAGGTTTATTATATAAGGCAATCCTGAACAAAATTTTGAGTCCGTGTCTGTATCATTTGTGATGCGTGTGTTTTCCCCTTCTGCTCGAACTAAACAGAGAGGTCAGAATGTTACTTGTTTCCTTACAGGCACCCTGGACTGTGACGATATATAAAGCCGTAGCACCGAGAATGCCGAATCTTGATAGGTTCGCCATCTATTGGTCATAACACAAAATAAAAAACAGGTCCAAATCGATTGTTAAGGATTGCCCCTCTAGATATTCTCTACTCTCTGTCAGTACTAAGACTTTTATTTTTGTTCTGTGGTCTAACCTTAAAGTGAATTAAATTTCAACAAGTAACTTTTCGTCTGATCCATTTCAATGTGAAGGTGTGAAGGTAAAACTTCTTACGTATCCGCCTTAATTTACGGCAGCTTTTTTGTATGTTCAAAAAATAACTCAAAGGGAGTTGAAATACAATCATCAGATCGATCATGGCTATGTTTGGTTTAATTGTATCTGGGCGTTTGGTTTGTATTTTTCAAATAATTGTGAGAAAGGTATTCTATTTGTAACAATATTTTTTTTCAGGTTCAAACTGATTTTCAACCTATAAGCCCAACACAATTTGTCATGACTATTCCGGATGCTGATAACATAAATCATATTGTTGTGTTTCTGACAGGAGCAATTCCGTTTCCTGAAGGAATGGGTGGACAAGGTGACGACTATAAATATATTGGGATATTGTTTAAAATAAGACCTTCTGAATTTGGGCTTGGCCGGTTTATGGCAGTTTGAACAATATTAAAGGAATACACATGTGACATCCTAGCTGTAGGGAGTAAATATTTTCCGAGATATTAATAGCAACGATTATACAATAAGTATAGAAGGACAACTCTTACGGACGCCTTGGGACCTTCCCCTTGGGGTAACAAACAAACAAGTTATGTTACCCACTTGTAAGAGGCGCCCTTTATTATCAACATATTTTCTAACTCTTTTGTCAGGTCTGCTGAAATTGCCTATACCTACCAAAGAATTTACAATTGCATAGTTGATCCTACCGCTTTGGATTTTTCCGTAGCAACATTTTCATAACGAAAGTGGACAATAAGTGGGGATAAGTAATGGGACGAAGTCTTCAATGAATGTCGAAATTTTCTGGTTCTCCTGTATGGTATTATGGGAAAATGAAAGTTTTTAAATTTACTCTTGTCTTACGATTCCATACCTTATCTGTAGTTCTCGAATTTTCAGTATTCACATGAAAAATTTGACCGTATGTTAATCGTGGTTATAATGATTAAATGCAGGCTTCCCGCGTTTTCTCGAGCATGTTTAGCGTAGACCATAGGATTCGACTTGGCGACACTCCAGGGTAGTAAGTGACGCCCAAACAATCGAATAGCCATGCATACCCGTCTAAATTAGACAAAGACAAAAAGAAAACATTTCCCATGCACTCCTGAAGTGTGGACCAAATCGTTACAAGGTAAAGATCGTTCTATGCGTGTTGTATATCCGTTGCTGATAGTTTCAATTTGCATTAAAATGTACACTAAATGGACGGAATCCATAACAGCGCATGAGTATATTAGCTCATATTCTGATTAATGGAACTTAATCGAAGTTGATCAAGATATAGATATATCATTAATAATTGGACAAACACAAAATTTGGGGCCTAGAGCCATGAATTCAGAACTAGGAATAATGGTTTCGGTTAGATTTATCGATCATTTCTTCTGAACGATTAACTAATTTTTTTGAGTTTCATATAAAATTTAGAATCTATGTTGCTTTCGTCTCTTTACTCTTTACATGAAAAACTTTGTTATAACTTATGGATACTCTCCGTTTAAATTCTCGCCAAAGATATTCGGATATTGCTGTTGATAAATTTCTGATAATTTAATCTGAAAACCTGTAAAGAAAGTCAAGCTTATTGACGTTTCGCCTGGATCACACCGAGCATTTTTAGATATGTTTTCGCTGCACGAATAAAAATAAATTGACAATATCTCGATAATCGCGAAACTTTTACTCAGGTCATGTTAGATTGGTTCGAGGCCTCTTCAGATGATTAGTATCAACAGCCAAGTCATACTTCAATACATGATCGAGATCGAATCGATCGACTTTGAAAAAGGAAACACTAAAATTAATTGAAAAATATATACGTACTTGTGTTGTTTGTCGACTGTCGACTATATAATATGGAACAATTTTTTATTCACTGAACTAATCATATTCCACCTAAAATAAAGATTCAGTTGAATATTTATAATTATTAAATGAACTCCTGAACTAATTGGTATGATACTTTAATACCTTTAATTCGTTTAAAGTATCCTTCTTTTGCAGTTTATTTCAGCTGGCCTGATCCAAATGCACCACCAAACTGGCTTATTCTCGGACACCTTTCTAACAACAAACCTTCCGCAATTTTCAAAACATCCTCATTAAAAAAATTGCACGAGATTGAAGGTCTGTCAAATTTGATGTTTGGTCAAAGTAATATTTGCTATAGTGCCCAAATTGGAATATCCATTGGTAAGATATAAATCATACAATTATAATCATTAGTTATTCATTTTGATCTTCATTTTAGAACCCTTGATGAATATAAGTGAAGTCCCTCCATTGAATGGTCCTCAGAACTCTGTAGCGTTCACTCAGAAAATGCTCGAGAATTTTATGAATTATGTTTTGAGTTATTCTGTTACCCAAGCTAACATGCTGCCTGATCCTACTGCCACATATGTTCCTCTCTCATCAGTTCAGAATTGGTATACAAATTTCGAAAGGCGTCTCGCTCTGAATCCAAACTTCTGGAAAACATAAAATCATTCTTTTAGTAACTTTATCAACTATTTTATCTTAATGAAAAGTATTCATTCTCATTCAAGTGGATCTCTATTTAGCAGAGATTTTAACTGTAAATTTAATACCAAACAGTGAATATTGATGTAATTTCTAAAGGTATTGTGAGTAATATTTGAAATATAATTTTTTTAATGACCGAATTTTTACTCATCAACAAATTCAGTTGATACATATAATTAAGTAAGACGACGATGTGATTTATGAAAAACACAATTTATTCGCCGAATAGCACTTGGTTACAATTATAGGTAAGAATTGGATGCCTCTGATTACTGAACTGAAATGTGAGTGAGAAATCCCTTATTTTATATTAATCGTTATCTTTTGATTCCACAAATTTCCAATGATATGATTTTTGCGAAGAATGCCTGTGTGTGTCCTATTTATTATTCATCGCTGTCGACTATTTATTATTCCCGACGTGATTGTTCGTTGTTTCGCACGAGGATTTAAATTTTCCTACAAGATGAACGTAGTGAAAAAGGAAATGAGTTTGTAGTTAAAGGTAAGAACATTAATTGTATTCATGTTCGTCTTTCAAAAAAATGATTGATTTGTTTTTGAGGTAGCTACTGCGCTATTGTTTTTGGCAACTCAATCCTACTAATGGACTAATGAAAGTATATTGTTGAAGTTGTTTTAGAAAAATAGTAATTGTTTAAACCTCAGTATTAACAGATACAGGGCCGCATTCCCTTATAAGGCCGCCTTTATTATTGATTCAAAATTATACAAGAATAAAATGTAAATAAATTCGTTAACTAGGTATATAATTAGTGGTTGAAAATGTTTGTTTGAATTTTGAATTTTACGACGCCACAATAAGGATACCACCCTTTCACCATGTGTTACTAGAATCTGATGACAATTACCTATTTTAATAGGGAATATGCATGTAGTTCAAAATAAGTTGCTTTATTTTTTTTTTTAATATATATCGTCTTTAAAATACATATCTCAATTTTTTTTTTCTGTAACCCGATATGAATTGGAGAAAAATAATATTGAAAATGTGCAAAATAAGCGCGGCAAATTGAAATTTGCGAAACGCTGCACCATTGGTCGAAACGGAATGTGACGTCACATACCACTTTCCCCGAAAGCATTCGCTTTAAGTGACACTCATTTACAGTCATTGTACGTTAGTCATTGCATTGACGTTGTGTTCCCTGCGTTTGTATTGTCGTTTTTGTATCGTTTTTATTATTTATGTCAAGCATGATGACTGAAAGTGGGTTTGTGCAAGCACAATCGGACAATTTGCCGAAAATTGACGCATTTATGATGACGGCGTATTTTGCGTCCAACCCCGATTTTACGCTAGCTGAGGTTGCGGGAGTTGAAGCTGCAAGGTAATTGTTTTAAAATTTAAAGTATTATCATTTAATATATTGAATTCTTGATTCCATATATTTAATTAAACATAACCTATATATATATATGGTGCTCACTTATTGAATTTGCTGTTTTACTGTATATATTATAAAATAATGAATTTTAACTACGTATTTGTAGGTCAGCACGGGAATCTTATGGAGATTCAGCGGTAGGCTACGTGCAGGTCAAGAGGAGTGGCAATATATGTGTAGTAAAAGGACGAATGACACCCGAACACAATATTCATAAAAAAACTTACACAGTTACTGCTACTTGTGATGAGGTGGCACAAAATGTATTGTCTGTGACATGTGACGATTGTGCAGCGCATTTAGGTAAGTAACAAGGCTAACAGAATGTTAAAAGCCTAATTACCATTATTATAACCCATATTATATTTGAACCGTTTTTTGAATAAACATATCATTTATAATATTCATTTTAGGAGGATGTAAACATGCCATTGCCTTTCTGGCATGGATTCACAGACGAAGTGAAGAACCAGCCAGGACCAGTGTAGAATGCTACTTTTTTTTTTTTTTTTTCCTTTTATAAACTTTATTTTAAAGGGTTAAATTTACAAAATTTGTACAAAGTGCATGGCATATACATATACCCGCATACATATACCCACGTATATACATTAACACCAATACATACATAAACTTAACAAAATTTATCCCTATCTCCAAACTAGAAGCAAAATATCTCCCTTGAGAAATGTTTAATTTTCCCGACTTCACTCAGTTTTGCTCTTTCCAAACTTAAGAAACTCAAAAAATCGTCTTTTCCTTTGTTGACTTTAAGGTTATATATAATTAGAGCAACTATGAACCAAATCCATGTATTGTTATCTTTCTTTGTCGGCAATGCAAATTGTATAATCTCGAAATGTGAAAAGTTTTCCACATTGACTTGGAATTCGCTTAATATTTGGTTTTTATACCAAAGCCAAGTTTCATTAGCGCGACCACAGAACTTCAATCGATGTAGCATAGTATCATCCACATCGCATTTAGAACATTTTGGGGACGATGATAATTTGTGTTGGTATAATTTTTCTTGAGTTGGGATGACTTCATTCAAAACTTTGTATGCTGTAGCTTTCCACTCGGAATCCAACACACAGCCGAAAAGGTTAGACCAGATCTTCTTCCAATTAGAGGCGGGAAATTTTTTTTCTATCGTGTTCTCTTTCGAACGCGTGTTAAGACCCGTTAAATACAACTCTTTTGTTTTAATATGTCCATTTGCATTAGCGATTTTAGAGCGGGCTTGTTTCCAGTATGCCAAAATTTTTCCAAATACTTTTGGTAAAGCGTACTCCTTGACACTTGATGTGTCAAAAATTTCCTTTAGCAATGACATATAATGGATACTATTTGGCCTTTCTTTAGCAAGTCGGGACTCATTTTGAGTTTTAAGAAACAACGAGATAGATTTGCCCTCTACATTTATCAAATTAAGTCCTCCGTCCCTACATGGGCGCTCTAGTTGTTGTCGTCCAACTCTATACAAGTGTCCTTTCCAAATAAATGTGCCGGATATCTGCACAAATATCTGGGCTGTACGATGGGGTAAGGGTAAAACTTGTGCTATATACCACAATTTTGAGAACATATATGTATTGGTGTACCAAACCTTTTGCATGATATTGAAATTTTTTATTCGCGCCATAAAAATATCTGTTTTAATTTTGTTATGCAGTGATTTCCAGTTTTCTTCCACCATCTCTCCAAATGTTGACATAAACCAAACACCTAAAATTTTTTGTTTATCCACAATGCGAAAGTCAGTATAAAAGTGAGAAGGATGTGTTTGGCCTAATATAAGTATTGACGATTTGTCTGTACATATCTTTAAATTTGACATTCGTTCGAAAATCTCACATATTTGACTGACTTTTTGCAGATCTCGATTATTACGTGCAATAATTGTAACGTCATCTGCATAAGCAGATACTTTGATTTCTTGATTTTTTAACGTAATGCCTAACAGTTCATTATCTATTTTTTGTAGGAAAGGTTCTAAAGCAAGACAAAATAGCTCCATGGATAACGGACAGCCTTGTCTCACTGATATTTTCACTGGAAAAAAACTTGTTTGAAATCCATTGATCAACATTTTAGAGCGTGCGTTGGAATAAATATTCACCAGAAGACTTAATACCTTTCCTGAAAAACCTAAGGTTTGAAGGGCGTGGAACAGATAGGAATGATCTAATTGATCGAACGCTTGAAAAAAGTCCAATGCAAGTAATGCAACGTTTGGGAGTCCCTTTTTTTCGGCAAAAATTACAACATCGCGTAGCTTCATAATCGTATTGAAAATCGAGCTTCCTTTTCTTGCTGATTGCAAGTTACTTCTTAGGTTTTCAGTATTCATCCTTAGTCGCTCAGCAATAATTTTAGCCAACAGTTTGTAATCAGTATTGAGTAAGGTGATAGGACGGAAATGATTCAGTTGACGAGGCTGTGGAATTTTATTTAACAGCACAATAATACCGTCCGCAAAATTTTGAGGGATGCGCAATTCACCATTGAGAAGCCCATTTAAAAATTTCGTTAAATCTTTACCAATGTTGTTGAAAAAGTACAGATAGAATTCATAAGTCAAACCGTCAGGACCTGGTGATTTTTTTTTAGCTGCTCGCTTTAGGGTTTCAATAACCTCGTTCTCAGAAATTGGCAATCCTATATTTTTGTTTTCTTCTAGTGAAATTTTCTTATTTACAATATTTAGTAGTGGCTTAGGATCTTCCAAGGAAAAATTGGGCGGGTTGAATTTATTTTTGAAATGTAAATACGCGTAATTCATTATGTCCTGAGTTGACTCAAGTGTGTCTCCGTTTTCTGTCGAAAGTTTTCTAAAAGACGAACATTTATTATTTCTTGTACGCATTATATCGTAAAGTGAATATTTTTCATGAGTTTGTTCTTTATTTTTGTCTTGAAATTTACGACGAATATGTTTTTCCCTTAATTTAAGTAGGATTTGTTTTATTTCCCTAAATTCATCAAGACAATCCACACCTTGGTTTAGCTGTTTTTGGAGATCGAAAAGAACGTTTTCGTAAAAGTTCCGAGTATTTTTGGCTTCAACATTTAAATGAAATTCTATTCTCTTAAAAAATGCTCTTGTTCGTCTTTTGAAAACTTCAAACCACCATGTCCCAAAACTTTCTGAATATAAATGATGACGTTTCATCTTACGTAGTTCCGCCTGAAAATTTTCGGATATTCCCTCATTCAATTGCGTACTTTTAAGTTTCCAATAAGACCATCCATGCTTTATTGAACCCAAAATTGATGTTTTTTTAATGCTTACCATAAGAGCACTGTGGTCTGAGAAAGAAACTGGCTTAATTTCACATCTACTAATTAAATTGAGATTTTCCGTATTCACATAAACGCGATCAAGTCTGGAGGCTGTTTTAGTACTAAAATAAGTGAACTCTTTTTTGTCATGATTAAAGAAACGCCAAACATCAGTCATTTTACAACTATCTATCAAATTCTGTAGCCCATGGGAGATACTTCGCTTCTCACAAAGTGAATCCTTCTTATTAATGATACAGTTGAAATCTCCAATGAGAATATTTGGAATATTCAAATAAAAATGAGGCAAAATTTCAGATTGAAAAAATATCTCTCTCTCTCGGTATTGCTGTGACCCTGATGGTGCATAAATGTTTATATACCTTACTCTATCTAACGAAAACGAAATTATTCTACCGTCAGGCGAAGATAAAATTTCTGATATTTCATAACCACTTCTGTAGATAACTGCGGTGCCTCTATCTGCAGGACCTATATTGGTGAAAATTTCGTATGCCAAAGGGCACCCCAAGAGATGTTCATTCACCTCTTGCAGAAAAACAATATCTAATGAATTGTCCGATATAAATTGATATAGACTAGATTGTTTTGTTTTAGATCTGATACCATTGATGTTCACAGAAGCTATATTTTGTGTAATTATCATAATTATTGGAATTGAACAAATACCTTTTACTGTCTAAATTGAGCCATGGGTGCCTATGTCGTCAATAACTTCCCGGCTAGAACAACCAAGGTCTTTCAGCCGGATGGTGATTTTGGGCGTTTTCTTTTCCTCTTCGCTCCAGCTGTCTCTCCGTTTCTTCTTTCGCTTTGCTTTTTTCTCCTTCGACTTCTGACTAGATTTCTTCCAAAAAGGCTCTTTCATCTTCTCGTTATTGATTTCGATGATGTCCGGGGTTTCGGCAAGACTTGTGGATTCCACTTCAGATGTATTGTCGGCATTCTCTTTATTATTTTCCATTTCCTTCCTTTCTCGATTTAGTTCGTTGATTCCATTTTCATCAACCACTGATACCTCCATTTGCTCCAAATTCAGATTATTACTTGTTTCTACTGTCGCAATATCGTTCATTTCCATAGTTGTACTCCCGGTATTTTCAACTACTTCACAGTAGCTCCGAGGTACCGGATTGTACGATTCCTTTTCCAAGTTATTCCTTAAAATATTTAGTCGGTTTGAAGGCTTGAACGGGCAGTCTTTTCTTTCATGAGATGTATTATCGCAGATCATACAGGTTTTGATCTGATTTTTATATGTGACCAATGAACGAAAACCATTCACAGTAATGTATGATGGAACATTTTTCTTCATAAGCATTTTAGCTGAACGTACTCCGCTTTCAACAGGAAAGAAATCCTGATGTCCGGTCCACATTTCTCTTTTGATTTCTTTGACTATACCGTATTTTTCCAGTTCTCTTTTGATGTCAGAGTTATCAAAGTCTACTGGTATTTCATGTATCCTGAGGTAAGTTTCATATTCGTCTTCACTAATAGTAATCAAGTGATTTTCCCCTTCATCATCGACAAATCCTAAAGGTTCAGTCTGAAATTTGGCAACTATTGTTTTCACCAAAGTTTCGGAAATCAATTTTATATAAATCTTAGATTTCAGATTATCAAATTGTATCGCCAGAACTTGATCATTTGTGAATTCCAGTTTCTCTCTTATCCACCTGAGTATATTCAACGCCGATGGCTTCTTTCTCACAGATTTAAAGTCTAGCATTAACGTATTTGTTCGTTTGAAAAACATGTTCGAATTATCAGCACGATATAAACACGACTCTCTCACACACTTGTCGCTTCAACAATCGAATTGATACTGACTGGAAAAAATCGACATTGGCTTCCGTAGGCACAAGCGTAAAATTCATAAAAGCGAAGAACATTTGCTCTGTGCCTAAAGAAGCGACATCAGGAGAAAGTGGCAGCGATTTTCTCGCAGTGGTTATTGAGAATTGCAAAACAGTTGGTGACACAGATAACCATTACATGACATTTTACCAACAACCTAACAATGTAAGAAGGTTATCTGTTCACCAGCTTATAATTTCATACAAACTTACCAAGAGCACTAGTTTTGTTGAACACAGTAAGCAAATAATGACCTCAGCTCTATGTGCAAAAGTTGCCAGAGAAACTGCAGATCAACAGAACTCGCCTTTGTGGTACGAACTACGATACGGCAGAATAACTGCTTCGATTGCGTATGAGGCTGCAAAATGCAAAACGTTCAGTGGGTCATTGACCGAAAGAATATTAGGTGCTGCAAAAGTGAGGGACACGGAAGCCATGCAGCGAGGTAGGCTCTTAGAGAGCGAAGTCCTAAAAGAAGTAGAAAAGGTTAGGAACATAAAAATAAAAAAAACTGGGCTACACCTAAATGGAGATTATCCTATGTTGGGTGCTTCTCCTGATGGGGAAAGTGATGATTTATGCATCGAAGTTAAATGCCCTGCATCACAAGCCGCAATGCGAAATTACATTTCGGATAAAAATGAAGTAGGGCCAAAATATTTGGCGCAGGTGCAACTGCAAATGCACCTGTGCAACAAAAAAAAGGCACTCTTTTGTGTTGCCGATCACAATTTTCAATGTAATAAAATAATAAATATCATTGAAATATATCACGATGAGGGGTATGTAGAAGATTTGATTGCAAAATGTATAGACTTTTGGCATAAAGCTATTTTTATTAATATAAGCGAATCTGTGTGTACCTAAGTTAAATACATCAACTTTAAAATGAGTTCATTTCTTAATTAAAACATTTTGCATACCTATTAAACCACAGGCTATTATAATGACATCATCTATAACCGGAATTAAATTGTAATCAACGCAAGCATGTGGAAGTAGCATGTTAAACTCTCTTAACCTATTTATTACTCGCTCTACATGAATTCTTAAAGCTGCTATTTGCTTTGTTTGCCTAACTTCACATTTTGAGCTGCAGGAGGATTTTGATACCGAAGGTGGTCGTATCAAAGTACACTGTTTAGCTTCTAATAAACCAGATAATTCCTTAAATCCTCTGTCTGCCATAACAGCTCTGTTGGGAGGTAGGTACTCCAAATATCCGGATTCTTGAACTATCAAGAGGTCTGAAGCTCTTCCACCAAATCCTCGGAAATGAAGTTAACTAAGCCGTCTGGGGTGCATGATATTAAGTATTTCAGTGTATTGCACTTCTTGTACTGTGACCACGTTAAAGATTGGTGTACTGCATTTGACGGTTTTTCTATTTGTATTTCCAGGCAATCGATGATAGAAACGACGTTTCCATATCTAGCTCGAAATGCTATTGGCAGATTTCTGTAAATTTCCGGAGGGGTTGGCCATACGATGAGCTGCTTCATTTTTTGAGCTATGAGGAAAATACTTCGATTAAATATTCTGCTAATAGAACTCTGGGAATATCCAAAGTGAATTCCTAAAATAGCGAATGAATCATTCAGTTTAATTTTTTTGAGAGTGATCATTATGTCTGTGGTACATAATGCAACATTTTCACTTAACAGTTTTATTAAGTGGAATGATGTTTTGGGTAGACCCAAGAAAATCTTAGGTTCTTTTTCAATTGCATTCAACATAACAGCACGAATTGTTCGTTTTTCATCGATAGAATCATCTTCGAAACTGGAGTGTGATGAACTACTTGGTTTGTAATCTGATGAACAGGAAGATGTATCTGTATCGTCATCAGAAAATATTTGTTTTGTGGAAGTTTGTATGTTATGTGGAATGATGGATTTAATTGGCGATGTTGCAATACATTGCGTAGGAACTTTACATGGCGATAGTGCAACATTCTTCTTTTGAACAATGATGTTCACGTTGATACCTTTACTTCTGTATTTTGGTTTTATCGATACTTGTATACTTTTATCAGATCGTGCTGCATCAACACTACCTGAAGTACTGGGGTCAACATCGTAACTACTTTCTTCAATATTCGAAGTAGTGGGCTGCTCAATTTGATGACTTACCACTTCATGTGGAACAAATTGCGCAAGTGCTTCATTCACCTGTGCAATTCTTTGCCTTTTAAGAGCACCAATCCTCTCAAGAGATGGAGGATTACTTCTTTTCTGGCATTGGAACTTGTGAGGCACCACTCCTTCCTTTAATCTGAGCAAAATTTTTCGCCATGTTCTTGCATAATTTTATACTCCATATAATTCATAGTGTCGTTCTCGACCTGAAAAAATTACAAGTTGACTATTGTCAAACAATTTCTTCAATCATTTGTAAATGCTGTATCAAAAAATAAATACTTACACTAAAGTGGTCTTCACAACAGTATAAACATGATTTCGGAGAAACTTCTTCTCTTCTCATTATGCTGCACCATTGTTTGCGTTGTTTAACATCTCTTGGAAGTGGAAAAACACTTTATCTGGAGTAGTACGAATAGTATTTTTGCACATTGGTACAACACAGTACCTGTAAAAAGGTTTTTTATCTTTCTCCATTTCCTGACTATTCAAAAAAAAACTGTTAATAACGGACGTACGATTGAGCGCACTTCACTATCGCATCCCTATTTAAAACGAATGCTTAACTATAATCCTATTTTACCCAAACAAAGGGTTTTAGTTTATGCTCTCACCCATTTCGAACAACTTTTGTCTACCTGCTTTCGACAATTCTCTATTATTCTGAAAGAAACGGTATTCGCCGCTCAAATAAGCAAGTACGGATCATGGAATGTGACGTCACCAAAAGGGCGCCAAAACGGCCGCGTTCAAACTGGTCAAATTAGACCGACATTTTTAATGCAGTATAGAAAGTTTATTTCAGCTTTTTCAAAATAATTTCTTTTCGTTCATATATTACATTAATATTAATATTAACTTGCACCAATAAAAAAAAAACATGCATATTCCCTATTA
Organism: Novius pumilus; assembly: GCA_020654155.1. Classification (NCBI taxonomy): domain Eukaryota; kingdom Metazoa; phylum Arthropoda; class Insecta; order Coleoptera; family Coccinellidae; genus Novius; species Novius pumilus. The sequence goes on from JAIFOV010000084.1 coordinate 98,733, forward strand.
ATCGCATATAACGAACGAGGAACATATCAAAAAAATTGAAAACTTGATCCAATTATATAACCCGAAGAAAATGCGCGAGGTCGGAATAAAAATGAAAATAATATTGAAAGACGAAATACCTGTATTTTCAAGACCGCGTAGATCATCTCCCCCAGAACGCGAAGAAGTGGAACAAATAATTTATTCTTGGTTACACGAAGGAATAATTCGAACGTCCAATTCCGAATATGCGAGTCCTATAGTAATTGTGAAAAAGAAGAACGGTTCGACGCGTGTTTGTATAGATTTCAGGGCTCTTAACAAGAAAATTGTCAAAGATAGGTATCCACTACCTCTAATAGAGGATCAATTAGATTTGTTATAAGACGCTACAATTTTTTCAACACTAGATCTTAAAAATGGATTTTTTCATGTACCAATTGATAATGAAAGTATTAAGTATACATCTTTTATAACTCCGAATGGACAGTATGAGTTTCTGAAAGTACCTTTTGGTTTATGTAACCCACCATCTGTATTTCAGAGATATGTCAATGCTGTATTTGAAGAACTTATATCCACGAGAACGATTTCAACCTACTTGGATGATTTGATCGTGTTAGGAAAAAATTATGCTGACGCTTTGGAAAAATTGGAAAAAGTTCTGGTTGTTGCTAGTTAATTTGGTTTGGCAATAAATTGGGCGAAATGTCAATTTTTAAAGTCGCGTATTGAATATTTAGGACATATAATAGAAAACTGAACATTGAGACCTTCGTCAAATAAAACTAATGCAGTAGCAAACTTTCCGGAACCAAAATCGATTAAAGATGTTCAAAGTTTTTTAGGCCTGACGGGTTACTTCAGAAAGTTTATTCACAATTGTTCGATTATTTCACGGCCGCTAACGAATCTTTTAAGAGCAAATATAAAATTTGTGTTTTCTCTAGAGGAACGTGAATCTTTTAAATGCTTGAAATCATCGCTTTGTTCGGTCCCCGTTTTGAAATAATATTCGCCAAATAGAGAAACAGAGTTGCATTTTGATGCCTCTCACTTTGGTTTTGGAGCAATTTTATTGCAAAAAGATTATGACGATAATAAATTTCACCCCGTGTACTTTGCTAGTTCAAAGACGACAACGGCAAAAGAGAAATATACCAGTTATGAATTAGAAGTACTTGCGGTTGTTAAAGCATTACGAAAGTTTAGAGTCTACTTGATTGGAATTGAATTTGTAATTGTTACAGACTGTCAAGCGTTTGCTTTGACGATGAATAAAAAGGATTTGTGTGTAAGAGTTGCCAGATGGGCTCTTTTGTTGAAAGAATTTCAGTATTCAATCGTTCATAGGTCCGCGTCAAAAATGGTCCACGTAGATGCGCTTAGTCTGAATCCCCTTCCTAGCGTTATGTCGTCAGATGAGTGTCCAGATACCATTATAAAAAAACTGAAAGAAGCTCAGCTTGAGGAGGAAAAGCTGCAAAAAATATTCGATATGGTAGGAAAAAATAAATGCCGCGATTATTCGATTAAGAACGATCTTCTGTATAAAGAATTCAATCATGATATTTTAATTGTAGTACCAGAAAAAATGCAGACACAGATTATTAAGAATTGTCATCAAGAAGATCACTTCGGCATCAATAAAACAGAAGCATCAATTTTGAAAGATTACTGGTTTAAAGGCATGAGGCAAAAATTTGAAGTAGTAGTTCGAAATTGTATTGATTGTATTTTAGCTGAAAGAAAATACGGCAAACAAGAAGGTTTTTTGAATACTTTAGATACTTTGTATAGATCACCTAGGCCCGATACCGTCAACTAAAAAATCATATAAAGATATTTTTGTAGTAGTTGATTCATTTTCTGAGTTTGTATGGTTATATCCTACCCGTTCAACTGATTCTGAAGCGGTTATAGATAGGTTACGAAAGCAAGTCGACATTTTTTGTAACCCAAGACGTATTATTTCTGATAGAGGAACGGCATTTACTTCTATGGCGTTTGAAGAGTACTGCCAATCAGAGGAAATCGAGCATATCCAAATCACAAAGGAAATAACACGCGGAAACGGCCAAGTGGAGCGCGTTAATCGAACACTCATTCCGCTGTTAACGAAATTGTCTGCACCAAAGCCCGAAGAATGGTATAAACATCTAGGTACTGCTCAGAAGTTCCTCAGTGCTACACAACAACGTGGAATAGGAATGTCGCCATTCACCCTTCTATTTGGAACTCATCCTCGTCTCAAGGAGAATCCAGAAATCCGAGAAATTATTGGAAATGAATGGATCGAAATGTTCAATGAAAAACGCGATCAACTAAGATCTGAAGCTAAGAGTAACATTCAAAAAATACAAGAAGAAAATCGACGACATTTCAATATAAAAAGCAAAGAAGCAACAAACTATGCGAAAGGCAACTCAGTCGCCATCAGACGTACTCAGATGGGACAAGGTGTGAAATTGTACCCAAAGTTTCTTGGGCCGTATAAAATAATACGAATTTTACGAAATGATCGATACGTCGTTGAAAAGGTTGGAATCCACGAAGGACCAGGTCGAACTATCACAGCAGCTGACCACATGAAATTTAGGTCCGGTATTGGCGCAGACGACACCTCGTTTACCGAAGATTCCGAGTAATATCTGAGGACAGATATTATTACAAGGATGGCAGAGTGTAGTAACCGAATTCGGTGGCTGTTGCTACGCCGCGAAATTGGACCGGGTGCGAATAGTGGAGCCGCCATACGGCGAGACATTTGTTAGGGATAAGTTAGTCTTAGTTGTACCGATGTAAAAGACACACGCGAATAAAGAGAGCAGCATTCGGTTTTTTTCGTATCGTTGTGTTTCGTGAAATCCACAAGAAATGAAAACAGCTTATTCTTCGTTCCTATCGCAGATAAAGAGACGTGTCATACCGCAATGGAAAGGCCTTTCCAGTGACCGACCAACAATGTATCAACCGATACCATGGCACAATTAGTGAAGATTTTATTATCCGTCGTTCAAAATGCACAAAAAATGAAAACAGCTGTTTCTTTGTTCCTATCGCAGATACAGCGACATATTATACCTCATTGGAAAGGCCTTATTAGTGCCCTCACAACGGTACACTGACGGTCAACATAACACCATTATCAGAGATTCTTCTCTCCTATTGCAAATACAGCAACGTATGATACCTCATTGGAAAGGACTTTTCAGTACCCGCACAACGTTATATCAAAGGTAACCATAGCACGATTGAAAGAGATTTTATAATCGGTCGTTCAATATACACAAAAATGAAAAGAGCTGTTTCTTCGTTCCTACCGCAGATACAGCGACATTTAATAGCACACTGGAAAGGTCTTTTTAGTTCTCGCACAACGGAGTATCAACGGATACCATAGCATTATGGATTTTATGATCGGTCGTTCAAAATGCACAAAAAATGAAAACTGGATACCCCTAACCACATTAATCTCTATACCTGCCTCCAGTACCTCATTGGCACGCCCAAGAATCTCTATTAACGGTATGTTTTCTCTGTCTTTCACAATTATCAATTCTGAAATCCCCCAAACTGCACATAAATTCGTTAAGTCTCTCATCGATGTACCTGAGTCATACGATGATCGAGTTCCGTTCGTTATGTAGATTGTGTCTTTTCTATTGAAAAGAACATTATTCAACTTTTCGGTGCTGGGTCTATTGCGAAAAGCTCGGAAGCTGTCTCCAGAAATGAGTCGCACTTGCACCGCTTCTGCGGCGGGTTTCAATAACTCCACTTTTCCAGGGTGAGCCGTAGGTTCCTCCAAGTTTGTTTCTACTGTCTTATTTAAGCCTGGTTTCGTATTTTTTCCGGATCTGGTTGTGACATACATGGATCCTTCTACTGTGTTTAACATGTCCTTCAGTTCCTGGAACTCTAGTTTTAACCTTGACAATGCGTCAGCAGTGATATTCTCGGTACCTTTCACGTAATGGATCGTGAAACCATATTCCTCCAACTGTAATCGGAATCTGCTAGACGGGTTAGTCATACCGAAAAGATAAATCAATGGCCGATGATCCGTTAGGATGCCAAACTTTTTACCATATTAATACGGTCGGAATTTTTGCACGGCCCACACGATAAAAATCAATTCCTTTTCTATCGTGGCATGGTTTTTCTCCGCCTGGTTTAAAGCTCTACTAGCATAAGCAATAGGTCTGTCGTTAGCGTTTGACAGAACTGCTCCAGCCGCATACCCGGACGCATCGGTCCGCAGTATAGAGGTATTCTGATCAAAAAAATCAGGAAAATCTAATACCGTTGTTTCGGTCAGGGCCATTTTGGGTTATTCGAATGCCGTTTGGCATCCGTTCGTCCAGTCAAACCTCACTCCTTTCCGAGTCATCTTGTTCAGTGGCGCCGCCATTTCAGCGAATCTCGGTATGAGTTTCCGATAGTAGTTTGCAAAGGCCACAAATCTCTTAGTTTCCTCTGAACTGGTTGGTACTGGATATTCTTCCATCACCTTTATTTTTTCCGGGTCATGTGCGATACCCTCACTTGAAATAACATGGCCTAAATATAGTATTTGTTTCCTGAGAAGTTGACGTTTACTGGGGTTCAATTTTAAATTGACTTCCCTTAATCGACCTAGTACTTTGATTAAATTTGTATAATGATTCTGCAAACTGTGGCCGAATACTATAAGGTCATCTAAATAAACAAAACAACTCTGATAGTTCAACCCAGACATCGCGACTGTCATTATTTTAGAGAAGGCGTTTGGTGATATGAAAAGTCCCATAGGCAACCTGGTCATCTGCCACATGCTCTCATCTGTAGTGATTGCGGTATATGGTCTGGATTGTTTTTCTAATTCAACCTGATAGTACCCTGGATATAGATCCAAATGTGTGAAATACACTGCTCCCGACAAGGAATCCAGTATTTCCTCTATATTTGGTAATGGGAATTTCTCATTTTTTATGCGCTTGTTAAGTTGTCTGTAATCAATAACAACTCCCCATTTCTTGTTCCCACTACTATCAGCCTTCTTGGGTACAATCAACAAAGGAGCTGACCATTCTGAACTAGCTGGCTCTATGACCCCGTCCTGAAGCAGTTGGTCTATCTGTTTATGAATTTCCGACTTTTGCGAATGTGGTAATCGATAGGGTTTGGTATATGCAGGTGAAACATTGTTTTGCAGCTCAATCCGCTGCTTAGAAACATTCGTAATGGTAAAAAGATCGTTTTCGAGGTAGAACACGTCTGCATACTTTGCACAATTTTTCTCTATTGAATCTCGCTCATGTGCAATTAATCCGCCCAGCTTGGTTTGTTCTAATAATCTTTCAACGCGCTTAAGCGAATTCGGAACTTCCTCGAAATTGTAACAACAATACTGGGAAACTCGTTCCAGTGTTGGTCTAATATTTTTTAAAATTACTGCGTTTTCGTTTACATTCATAATTCGGACAGGTATTTTTTTCTTATTTGGAAATGCTATGGTACTTGCGATGAATACCCTGTTTGCAATCTTGCTAGCTTGGACAACGCAGTCTTCTGTCTTTTTCACCGAAATGTAGTAAATGACTTCACATCTATGGGGAATTGTTAAGCAATCGTTATATTTTGATTCTAGAGGTACAGCGTATCTACTACCTCCCTTGGAGAAAGAAAATACACATTTCTCGTAATTAACAACCGCATCGTTATTCATGAGGAAATCTGACCCTAATACACCGTTCAATCCACTGTCAAGATCAGGTAAAATATGAAATCGATGTGTCACGCTACTCTGACCTAGGTTAAAGAAAATATTTGTTGTTCCCAATGAATGTGTTGAGCCGGCAATGCCGTGCACCGGTATTTTGTTTGTGGTGTCGATAGAATACTTATCTATTGCGAATAAACATGAACTGAATATAACACATAATGATGCCCCCGTGTCTACTAGAAATTTTAATTTCTTTGCCTGTACATTAATAGTTACGAAACTAAGTCCATTCATTTCAATTATCATAGCATCGCTTTTTCGGAATTTTTTCTAGGCACGAAAAAACGTCTTGTTCCTGTCACCTTCCGATTCACCCTCAGGATGTCTGAAGTACTGATTAGACAATCCACGCCTCCTACGGCTGAAATGACTTTCGCCACCGTTTGCCCGGGGGCCTGTCGAGGGTTGATAAAACTCTCTCTGAAAATTACGACCGTTCCCCTTACGACTATCATTAAAACCACTCGCTCTATCACGCATGTACAACATTGGGTTTGAACCAGGATTTTTTGCTAACTCTTCCTCCTTGGCCGCGCGTATGGCGTCCTTTAGCTTGGAAAAGTTCCTAGACTTTATGATCACTTGCAGATCGCGATCGCCCAATCCAGTAGCGAATGAATGGACAGCAATTTTTTCATTCATATTTGCCATGTTCTGAGTTGGACACGTGGTTACATTTATTTCATCCACCTGCGCCAGAGTCAAGTTTGTCATCAGCGTCTCTATTGACTTCCCAAAATCTTCAATTGATCGGTTTTTTTGATACGCACTGTGAGCTCGGCTTACAAAGCTGAAATAGATGCTCTGGTGAGCATATTTTCCTTCATATCTCTAATGAGATCTTGGCTTGTCGTATAACTCTGCGCTAATCTGATATCCTATCTCAGATACAGCGACATATGATACCTCATTGGAAAGGCCCTATTAGTGCCCTCACAACGGTACAACTATGGTCACCACAACACAATTATTAGAGATTCTTAGCTCCTATTGCAAATACAGCGACAGCTACAGAGACGTATGATACTTCATTGGAAAGGCCTTTTCAGTGCCCTCACAACGATGTACCAACGGTCACCATTCGAAATTATTAGAGATTCCTCGCTCCTATTCAAACACAAAGCGACAGTTGAAGCGACGTATAATACCGCATTGCTATGGCCTTTGCAGTGTCCGCACAAAGGTGGATCAACCGTTAACATAACACGATTATTAGAGATTTTATGATCGATCGTTCAAAATCCACAAGAAATGAACACAGATCATTCTTCGTTCCTATCGCAGATGAAGCGACGTATCATACCTCATTGGAGAGGCCTTTTCAGTGCCCCGTGTATCATCGGTTACTATAGAATGATTTTTATAGATTCTATGATCGGTCATTCAAGATGCACAAAATAGAAAATAGCTGTTTCTTTGTTCTTATCGCAGATTCAGCGACGTATGATACCTCATTGGAAAGGACTTTTCAATACACGCACAACGATGTACCAACGGTCACCATAACACAATTATTAGAGATTCTCCGCTCCTATTGCAAAAACAGCGACAGTTACATCAACGTATGACACCTCATTGGTAAGACCTTTTCAGTGCCCTCACAAAGGTGGATCATCGGTTACCATAACACGATTATCAGAGATTTTATGATCGATCGTTTGAAGTCTATATGGTCCATAATTGGAAAGGTATTTCAGTACCCGCACAACGGTGTGTTCAAGGTTAACATAGCACAATTATTAGAGATCAGAGAGTCGGTCGTTCAAAATGCACCAACATTCTTCCTTCGTTTCTATCGAAGATTCAGCGATATATGATACCTTATTGGAAAGGCCTTGTAACTTCTCACGGGCCTTACAGGTTCAACCAAATTAACAGTGAAATTTTACAAGTATATTTTTTTTTTTTTGAAATTTTACAATCGATGACAATGCGATAAAACAGTTCGGAATAGTCCAAAAGACGCCAACGTACTGATCGCCTTTTCCTTCGCGGGTTTTGCAGGTCCCCGGACGAATCCCGTCTTCTCTTTCACCCTCGATGCTATTGGTGGTCGTGCCGTTGTTTGTAACGGAATTCCCGGCCGGCACACGCGCCATTGGTGGTTAGCACGCGTCACTCCGCGACCCCCTTCGGCTCGCAGTCCGCGACCCCCTTCGGCTCGTAGTCCGCGACGTTCCGATTCGGCCAAACGCCACTACCCCGGTACGCACTTCCACTACCCCCGGTACGCACTTCCACTTCCTTACCTACTTCACAATTACAGAGCCGAAAAGTGAGACAATTACATTCATGGGATCATACATCTCTGAATTAAGATAGCTAATTACAAACAATACTAGCGTCAATACATTAATACATTGATTGCAGTGCCCTAGCACGTCATAAACATTGGTACCACCCAGGGTTGTATGTAAAACAACAAGTGACGCACATCAATTCATAGTCGCCCCTGCCCCCTGCCGTAATTTGTTCATCCTTTGCGTATTACCGAAATGGGATTGGAATCACCGCGGCGGAGACTAGTACCATATACTGACTTTATTTGATCATGAACGACAATTTGACGTCGGTGTGTCGCGAGTTTGAAACAATTGCAACCAATTGTTAGCTATGTCGGCAATTACAATCGTGTTTGATCGGCCTTGGGGAGGTGAGTTAAGTATGACCGTCAATCCTGAAAGATTCCCGGGCGCCGTCAGCCAAGGAATCCCTCTTGCAACGGACGCGGCATCATGTCAACACCGCGTCCGTTCCACTTAGTTCTGGAAAACAGAGGAAAGGAGTGCGGAAATCGACCGACTTGCGAGAATCGTCAACTGCGCGCTTGATGACGACCCCCGGCCGGGCAATCTCCCGATTCCGATCATCGTCTTTCCCGTGTCCTGTGCCCAGGACGCGTTAGAACAGGGGCACCGGGCTTGAAGTGCATCATTCTCTTCAAACCGGTCAACCGCGTCCACAGTCCCCCACGTTGCAATCCATCCCGACTTCATTTCGACTCATAACGCTCTAATTAAGTTTCGTGAAGTTAGTGGTCGTAACTCAACCGACCCGAAGTACCGTTCGTCAAATTGCCGGACCCCGAGGGGTTATCGTTATCGCCGTGAGCTTGGGAAATGCGGGGTGATTCCAACCTCGTACAATTAATTGAATGATCATTTAATTTTGACCTCAGGACAGCGTATGAGTATATTGGTTAATTGCAAAACGGTGCCAGTGACCGCGACATTTGACACGCGCGTGTGGTCCTCACGACGTCGCATCGGGGTGGTCGTATTCTGAATTTTAATGAACCGTGGCGATACCCTTGGACGACGAAATACAATACTTTTATTTTTCGGTTCAAATTTACGATTTACCCGTCGCCCCATGCCCATTTAAAACCTCCCTTAACAGAAACGCGTCAAGTACGACATGTTTACGATATCCGCCCGGAGAAATTCACGAGACGACGTGTGACGCTACCCGGCCCGGTTCTAATTCGACATTCTTTCGATATTTCAATCTTTTTCCCCCCCAAGTTGTCTTTCATTTTCCTACAGGCCTTTTCAGTGCCCTCACGTCGGAGTACCAACGGTCACCATAACACAATTATTAGAAATTCTTCGCTCCTATTGCAAATACAGCCACAGCTACAGCGACATATGATACCTCATTGGTTAGGCCTTTTAAGTGCCCTCACAAAGGTTGACCATCGGTTACCATAACACGATTTTTAGAGATTTCATGATCGATCGTTCAAAATCCACAAAAAATGAAAACAGCTGTTCCTTCGGTACTATCGCAGATCCAGCGACGTATGATACCTCATTGGAAAGGTTTTTTCAGTGCCCGCACAACGGTGTATCCAAGGTTAACATAGCACAATTATTAGAGATTCTATAATCGGTCGTTCATAATGCACAAAGAATGAAAACAGCTGTTTCTTCTTTCCTATCGAAAATACAGCGACATATGATACCTCATTGAAAAGACCTTTTCAGTGCTCGCATGTCGGTGTACCAACGGTCATCATAACACAATTATTAGAAATTTATCGCTCCTATTGCAAATACAGTGACGTATGATACCTCATTGGAAAGGGCTGTTCAGTAACCGCACAAAGGTGTATCAAAGGGAACCATAGCACGATTGTAAGCGATTCTATGATCGGTCGTTCAAAATGCACAAAAAAATGAAAACATCTGTTTCGTCGTTCCTATCGCAGATACTGCAACGTATGATACCTCATTGGAACGGCCTTTTCAGTGCCCGCACATTATTGTATCAACGATTGCCATCACACGATTATTAGAGATTTTATGATCAGTCTGTCAAAATGCACAAAAAATGAAAACAGCTGTTTCTTGATTCCTATCGCAGATACAGCGAAGTATGATACCTCATTGGAAAGGACATTTCAGTACCCGCATAACGGTGTACTATTGGTTACTATAACACGATTATAAGAGATTTTATGATCTATCGTTCAAAATCCACAAAAAATGAAAACAACTGTTTCGTCGTTCCTATCGCAGACACTGCGACGTATGAAAGCTCATTGGAAAAACCTTCTCAGTGCTCGCACAACGGAGTATCAACTGATACCATAGCACGATTATAAGAGATTTTATGATCGGTCTTTCAAAATGCACAAAAAATGAAAACAGCTGTTTCTTCGTTCCTACCGCAGATATAGCGACATTTAATACCTCACTGGAAAGGCCTTTTCAGTTCTCGAACAGCGGTGTACCAACGGATACCATAGCACGATGATTATGGATTTTATGATCGGTCGTT